>CM022780.1:8231737-8321737 GCA_012411365.1 Ameiurus melas | reverse complement strand
ACGACCACTGCCTTGCTAATGAAGCTGACGGTGAAGGTGATGGACTAAACCCTATTGAGCATCTGTGGGGCATCCTCAAACAGAAGGTGGAGGTGCACAAGGTCTCTAACATCCACCAGCTCTGTGATGTCGTCAAGGAGGAGTGGCAACCAGTGGCAACCTGTGAAGTTCTGGTGAACTCCATGCCCAAGAGGGTTAAGGCAGTGCTGGAAAATAATGGTGGCCACACAAAATATTGACACTTTGGGCCCAATTTGGATATTTTCACTTAGGGGTGTACTCACTTTTGTTGCCAGCGGTTTAGACATTAATGTCTGTGTGTTGAGTTATTTTGAGGGACAGCAAATTGACACTTTTACACAAGCTGTACACTCACTACTTTACATTGTAGCACAGTGTCATTTCTTCAGGGTTGTCACATTAAAAGATATCATCAAATATTTACAAAAAAGTGAGGGGTGTACTCACTTTTGTGAGATACTGTATATCTTAATAACTTTATCCTTGTCTGGGTCACGATGTATCCGGAGCCTGTCATAGGGTGTGGGGTGAGAATATACCCTAGATGGGATGGCAGTCCATCGCAGGACTCTAGGGACACACAGAAGCATAGCCAACACACAGAGCATAGCAATTCCGGCATGTTTTTGGGAAGTGGGAGGAAACTGCACAACCTGGAGAAAACCCATGTGAACACAGTGAGAAAATTCCACACAGACAGTAACCAGAGCTCAGTACTGAATCAGGGATTGAGGTTGCAATGCTAACCACTGCACTATCAGGCTTTTCAAAGCAGAACATTTGTATTTATTCAAAGACAGCTTTATGAATTCCAAGAAATCAAATTTTTATTTTTCTACATTTGCCCGTCTGACATTGATGGATTAGAGTAAGAAATCAATGCAAGCAAAGGATGAGGAGGAAAATCTGGACCTTCATAGACAACAAAACGGCAGCAGAGGTTTTTCCTCAGTATAACTATGTACATTATTCATAAATAGAAAATATTCTAATGGCAATTGCGTTTGTGTATAACTTTGTTTTAAACATCAATATGGCATCAAATGAAGTTAAACCAAATATTGCATGCATTGCACATATTTGTATGAGAATGACAATATTTTTTTTTTTTTTACACTTGCAAAACATGTACACCCTAAATACATCACGTTTAACTATCACACATTTTATGACACAGAACAGACACCACATATATACACAGACATTCAGAAAGACACGTCCGGCACTTTTCCAAGGTCCAGGTACCCTATCTGTACAAGGGATGTTATGAGCAGATGTAATGAAGGAAAAGTGTGCTGATAAAAACGGATGTAAACCCTCATGCATAATCATGTATTTCTGGTCGCAAGACCAAAAATGAATATACACTAATAACAGAATAAGATATTAACATATCTATATCCATATATCCTGCCCATGTGTTCAGACAAACAACCACAAATATTCTGCCCGTAAAGTAAACTCTGTGTTTTGATAAATCTTAGTAAAGTAAATGTGTGGTTTTTGGACAGAATGTATTACACAGTAAAATATTAATGACAGCAGCATCTTCTGCCATTTTCTGCTCATTATGGAAATATCAACATGCATCTTATGGTTATGGCTATTTTTATATTTCACCTTTTCATGACTGTGTAAAAAAAGAAATAAAATGAATTATATCAATTAAGAATCTTATTAATCAGTGGGTTGATTGCAAACTACATAAACTAAAACGTATGCACAAAAGTCCAGGTTAATATTGTGAACATTATTATCAATTAATATATCTTTTTCTCATATGCCAAAAGTAGTTAAATCACTCTTTAAGAATTATTTCAGTGCAGTTGTATGTAGTTCAATGTCAGCATAAGATGTTTAACTAGTATGCTGTATTCAAATTTCCTTTAGAATGATTGGCTGTTTAAAAAAAAGAAAAAAGAAAAAAAAAAGTTAAATGTTTTGTATAGAATAACTACTCTTTCTAGACATGAAAATACTTTGAAGATTTTTAAATGTGGAAATGTGCTGTGCATTGAAATGTATGTATTTGAAATATTGTTGCAGGCATTTTGTTTGTTTGTTTTTGTAATAAATCTACAGGCGCACAAATAGAGGATCACTAATGAATTGTAGGCTTTTACAATCACACATAATTCACATACAACTTCGTATGGATTCGTGAACAGTCCTGAACAGTACAAATCTGCATGCATTCAAACAGCTGTTCTGTGTGCTGAGCCTCTCAGTATGTGGAATGGAGCTGGTGGATTGTGGGTAATGCGGTGTCCTGCAGGTGATGGACATGTGTGTGAAACAGAAATGGGGACGAACTACTGTTTGGCTATGTCGCCTTTCTTTAAAATGACCTGCCGCTGCCATGGCGCCAGCTTGGTCTCATCATAGCCTAATGTACGCAGCCGTTCCAGCTCTATCTTCTCTTCGTTCTCCTTCTCCATCTTCAGTCGTTCTTCTTCTTTCCTGCCATGCCAAAAGAAATCACAGAGGGGCGAGAAAGTCAACACACACAAGAGGACAAAAAAAACAACAACATGGCACAATGTAATCACATAGTATACATACACTCACACAAACAAACAAACTAACTAATATATACAGCCCCCTCTGAAACTACTGGAACAGTAAGGCCAATTCATTATTTTTTGCTGTACACTGAAGACATTTGGATCTGAGATCAAAAGATGAATATGAGAAGAGTTTAGAATTTCAGTTTTAAATTCCTGGTATTTATATGTAGCTGTGTTAAATGACAGAACATTGCACATTTTGTATCAGCCCACCCAATTTATAGGTGAGCACAAATATTGGCAAATGTGACTCACAAGTGTTTCTTGTTACACAGGTGTCCTGTTAGATTGTTTAAACAATAAATTATTCTGAACATCTACTGTTGGTCTTAACCTTCAGTTTCACAAGTGAAGACAACGACAGCAAAATGACTTGCTTTCCCCCTATAGTCAGCTCTATGGCCTTCATATTGCTTTATCCTTTTTAACAACAAAATGCAGTCTTCACCGGAAAACCCAGGACTCACACCAAGAGCAGACATTCAGAACTAACAACTGTTTAAACAATCAATATAACAGGGCACACCTGGGCAACAAGAAACACCTTTCAGCCACATGCTCCAATATTTTTGTTGTGAAACAAAACGTTCCATGTTCTAATATATTATTATAATATTGAATATATCTAGATGTAAATATCAGGAAATGGAAGCTGAAATCTGATCTATCGGCTCATATTCCTTGCTGTTCCAATACTTTTGGAGGGGACTCTCTTTCTCTCTCTCTATGTGTGTGTGTGCATGTGTACATACACACACACACACACACACACACACATATACATATATATATACACACACATATACATATACATACACACACATATATATAGAGAGAGAACGAGAGAGAGAGAATGAGAAAAAGAGTGAGAGATAAATAGATAGACAGACAGATAGATAGATACAGTACATAGATAACCTATAACTATGCCAAGGAATTAATACTAATAAAGAACTAGCGTGTTAATATCTTACCTTTTCTGCTTCCTGCCCGTCCAGGTGGTACATAAGAAACATTAGAAGATGAGAGATTTATAAATTACAGTGAACGTACTGAGCTAAGTGGAAAAACTTTACATGTAGATACTTCAATACACTGACAAGCATTTACAAACACTGTAAAAGCTAGTCTGTACAACGCACTGCTACATTTGTGAAAAGTTTGGGCATCCCGGGCATCCCCCAAATTACATATTTTATTGATTTTTGATCTTGCCTTTCTTCAAGTTACTCATAGTGGATTTTAAGGTATGTTTTGGATGGCAGAGTTTCATTGTTACTCCATCAGTCCACTGCACTTATTTTGAAAATGCCTGTGGCTTATCTAGATTTTTTTTTTCATACTTCAGATTTTTTTTCATACTTCAGTTTACTTTTGTTGTGAGGCTGCAGTTAAGGTTTCCTCCTGATGACCCTTCCATGCAGATCATGCTTGTACAATCAATTCTTCAGAGAATAATGGTGACAACATTCATTGATGTCATTTTTCTTTGCCTTTCTGGCCAGCATACAGGCAATACTATCAGAGATTTTTCTCGGTTTTCCAGATTCTTGTATACCATAGTTTCCCTTACCTGCCATTTCATAATTATATGCCATACAGTGGAAATTGAGAGTTGGATGTGCTTTGCTATATTTTTATAACCTTGTTTGTAGCCATCTATTAGCATCTATTTTTCAGATCGTTAGTCAGCTGCTTAATCAGCCTATGGTTGTAGGTAAGAGTTTGAAGAGTTAGAGAATGTATAATGCTTAGATGACTATTCTTGAGTCAATTAAGGACACCCATTCAGAATTAATTTAACTTATTTTTAAATTAATTCTCAATGGGTGTCCAAATATTTACATACTTAATCAAATATAAACTATAAAAATAATATAATATCAAATATAAACTGCATTAACTTTTGCAGAACAACAACAACAGATAGTTTGCTGCATAGGTTATGTTTACTTCTTTTCATTATATTTAATTTTGCCACGGTTGCCCAAACCACTGCCTGCAACTGTACAAAAAGTCTCTTTTCAGGGCTCTTTAAAGACCTCTTTCAGAATTGTACTGGTAGCTTGTCTATTCAGAAAACAGAAAGAGGGCATCATAGTCATGTCTTAGAGGTACTTAGAGGTACATAGAGGTACTTAGAGGTACATAGACTACAGATCAGTCTATCATATTTTTTTTTTAATTATGTAGCTGCTTCATACTTCATTTCTTTGACATTATTATTTAGGGTAGGTGCCATTAATTGTGTTTTTATATGAACACTAATCATAAAAGAAGACAAAATTGCAGAACTTAAGTGCGTTTACTCACTTCTCTTCATCCAGTTTTTTCTTCATGATGTCTCTTCTCCATGCAGGCATGGCTGCAAGCAGGGCCTCCTCCTCCTCAATCTATCAGAAAGAGACAAAACAGTGTGGTCAATGAGCTGACTGAAACATCACTTCAATTCATTTGCATTGCTACAAGTCAAAGGAGATTGAGGAAAAGATAAATAGATCAATATTAACTGTAAATCATTAATACGTAGTGTGCTACAAGTGCCAAATTAGAGTGATAATTTGGGGGTTTTGTATTAGAATACATCTAAATTAAGATCATTTAAACAAAATGATAAAATATACATTCGTATATACGTTTAAAAAAAATTTAGAAAATTGTGCTTTCATGGTACATTGAAACCAACTTGCAAAACATCTTACATGTACCATAAAGTGGGATATTTTTCAGGTTGAAAACATTTCTGTTCTTAAAAAAAAAAATTCTTTAGTTGTACTTTATTTTGCACATCTTACTTTTTTCAATTATTTGTACTTTATCTGAATATCTTATTTCTGTATTTTATTTTTACATATAATTTAATTAATTTTTATCATCTTTTCTGCGTATGTAAAGCATTTAATAAGAATGACCTCTGTACAACAATTAATTATTTGTAAACCTTTAGCAAATTCATACATTCATTCATTCATTCATATTCGTATTCTCAGACCTCAAGATTCCCCAACGGAAGTCATGAAGGAAAACTCGAGGAGGAGGAGAACCTGAAACCAAATTCCACTACAGTCTACAGCTCTGGTCTACAGTTCTGTCTTCACACGGAATGAAACATTATCTCCTGCAGACTTACACATTGTAACAAGAGGCCAGAGCAGGAGGTGGCCATTTTGAGCTTCTCGTCTTCCCTTTAAAGTGGATCAATTACTCTAAATCTGCTCCAGTGAAGCATTGTCACTGGCAAAGTCTCCAGCAGCTAGGTAATCTAATCTGCAACTTAATATTTAAATGCTCCCCTGGGAATTATAACTGAAGAAAAAAAAGACCAAAAGAAAACAAATGGATTAATATTTAAAACAAGTTCAGTTTCGTAATTTGATCAATTTAAATTGATATGTCAACAATGAAGCTTTGGATATGATTGGTGTTTTGTCACCATGTTCCAAGTGGTTTTTGGCAGCAATTCTGGGGTTCTGCATGTGCACGTGACTCAGATAATATAGAAGACCAAAACATACTGTGCTTTTGATGCCAACTAGGAGCTATTTAAAAAAAAATAATAATAAAAATCCTATTTGGCCTCAGGATCCCTCTAATGCAGTGGTTCTCAAATGTTTTGTAGGCAGGGACGCCTTTAACTGTAAAAAAAAAAAAAAAAAAAAAAAGACGGCCAAAGACCCACTCAGTATGGATCTATTTCATATTTATTTCATAAATATTATTTATATTTTTCATATAATATTTTTTGAAGCCATAAAGTTTTCTATTCCTGAACTTTCCACCCACAGAACACACTAGGTCTGAGCTGACTTGTGTGCTTGGACCCCTAAATATAATAAATTTGTGTGTAATGATTTCCACCACTGTAACAAAACAAAAACAAACAAACAAACAAACAAACAAACAAACAAACAAACAAAATATCACAGACCCCTTGTCTATGCTTTACCAACCACTGGGGGTCCCTGTGGCTGTTTTGTAAACCACTGCTATAGAGGAATCCTTAAAACAGGGGTCATCAATCTTATCCAGAAATGGCTAGTGTGGTTACTGGCACTACTCCAACAAAGCAGGACCATTTAACTTATTAAAAAACTTATGATTGGTTGGAATGAAAATGACTCATTCTCTATTGAGTCTTAGCTTCTCTTTATGGAAGCTAAGAACCCTTAATTATCCAATGAACCTTTAAAAAACCATCAAAGACTTTATAGTCAGATTGAGATGTCCAGCTAATTAAAGTAATGTTGACTGGAATAACATTCTATATGTATTCACTTTTTGCCTATTTAATATATTTCCAGTGCATACAATCACTATACACTTACACCCATAATATATCTTTTCACTTTGTACTTGAACTTGAAATATGAACAAAAAAAGTATGTTTTCATAAGCATAAACAAAGATGATAAAAAAAAAATTCATAGGGAAAAAGTATTCAGACACCACAGATGACCAACATTAGTACTTTGTTGTAAAGCCATTGTTGGCAGTTACAGCTTTGAGGTGTCTACAGTAACATCTCAAAAGTAACATTGTGGTTCAATTTTGGCCCAAGCTCTTAGCAAGCTGTCTTCAATTATTCAAGCTTCCGAGGGTCCCTTTGATGGAGTCTGTTCTAATATGTCCTGGTACATGTTTCCTTTAATGACACACAGTGCCACACTACCATTTACAGAGAAGCAGCCCCATATTATGATGCTCCCACCTCCATGCTTCACTGTAGGTACAGTGTTCTTGGAATCATGTGCAACAACAACCCCTCTTCCTACAAACACATTAGGGTGAATTATTGCCAATCATTTTTGTTTTATCTGACCAGAGTATATTATTCCAAAATAATTCAGATTTATCTAAATGCTTTTAGATGTGCATCGCTGTGCTTCTTTTTAGCAGAGGAGTTTTGCATGGGGTATAGGAATGGAGATGACTGCGGTGCACTTCATTGCTTATTGTCTCTCTGTGTCACTTTGTGTAAGTGTTGCTCCTTCTGCTTTCTTTGTATCTACAAATTTATTAGATTTTATATTGTATCTTTGTTTACGCTTATGAATACCTAATATTCACTTTTTTGTTCAAAGTTAAGTCAACAGACAAAGGATAAATGCACTAGTCGCATATTAAAGAACAAAAACAAAAGTGATTGAATATGTATTTCTCCTCACTGTATTTATAGGAAGGCATGCATATAAAAATTAAATGACAGACAAAAAGGCACATTAGCAAGAAATACACCCTACATGTTTTATTGATGTGGAACCAAAAAAAAACAGAAACACTTCAAACGTGGATAAACTGTTAAATCAAAATGAACATCCAAAACATCATTAACAGCCAAAATTACAATCAATAAACACTTGAATGATATAATGATTGTAGTTTGAGTTTAAAACATCCAATAATTTTCTGACTTAGTTCACCTGAATATCAAAAACAATTACATAAGAGAACAAGCTAATTAAAGGGCATGTATTTGAATGGTAGAAATGATGAAATACTGGTTATCTTTGGTAACATTTGAGTTATTACCGAGTAAGCCCTTAAACAATCCTAAATACACTGCAGTAACACCTGAACACGAAGCTAATAGATAATCATTCATCTTCAGTATCCGCGTCAGTATCACAGTGGCTCCAGAGCCTACCCTAGAACACTAGGCATGAGGTGAGAACACAACCTGAATGGCGTACCAGTTCATCACAGTGAACCAAGAACCAGGGATTTTACTATTTAGTAATATTTCGTGTCTTAACCCCAGTATGAACTTTGTGCTTATAGAAGAGGGTTAGACTTTTGGTTTCATTAATACCTCAGTGGCTAAACTCATTTAAAAATTAAATTTAAAAAAATGAAAGTTAGGAGGGCCAAAAAATGAAACGGCAATAGTAAATTTTAATTGACCTCAGAAGGAAATTCATTAAACCAATTTATGTTCATGGATGAAATAACTACGAAAAATTAGGAAGAGCCAAACTCAATATGCTTTATGAATGCAATTTACACCAAACTACTATATATTTTATGGCCTGAATCTGGCCCATTCTGTCTCCTCTGTCTCTGAATTAATTAGTAGTAATATTATGTCCATATTTACAAGCTGGAAATAGTAAAAATGTTATGTTTTTCTAAATTATGCAATTGTGAATTATCTTTAAAAAAAAAACAAAACTGTATCATCCAGATTGAACTAACAAAGAATTACTCACTATACCAGCTAATAAATCATGGGTTATATAAGAAAAATACTATATAAGAAAAATATTGGTCATTTGTTAACAATACATTGTGGCTTGGACTGTATATCCAGCATCAGTTTCCTGTTAGGCCTACTTGCTAGTCAAGCTGAATTGCCTTGCACTAGACCAAGGGTAGGTTATTCATTATAATTATAGATAGTTATATTTGTATTCTCTTGCAAAGCAACAAAAACCAAATATGCTCAAGCACTGACCATGGTCCACCACCATCCAAGACTACAACTTGACCATATTTCCTTACTTCCATATATCCACACAAATATTTGACTGAGGACCTTCTACACTTGTCCAAACTTTTTTCCGCCAACACTGTGCATTTAACATAGCCCTTTCTACATGGACATCAGATTAAAATTGGAGTCCCAATTAAAAAAATTCTCTGACTTCCATCAAATAACCTTACATTATATTTAGGTGGACACTAGATTTGTAGTGTTCAGCAGTAGCCTGCATTCGGTCATTTTTCAGTCAAGGAGAGAATATCAGATTATTTTTCTCTAACCAAATCTCTCTGGACAAACATTTTGTCTCATAACATGCTTCATCTGAAGGCTTCCTTTAAGTTCCTTTTGATCAAATAATCGCCTTCATTGATCAGATATCAAACAATTCTGCTTCCTTCTCCTTCCAGAAGGCAAAACTTCGCTCAATGTATCTGATTATATCCTCGTTGCTAAACTCTTTAAGATCATAAATAAGTTTTATTGAGTCCTCATTCAGCTCTTCATTATCTTTGGCTGGAAATTGCTTCTCAGCATGACCGCTGAAGGGCTCAGACAGAGGCTTTTCAGCTGTTACTTGTGTGGTTGTCTGGTTCTCTGGTTGTTCTGCATTAGTTTTATCTGCATTGTGATCATTGTCCAATATGGTAGACTTATTAATCTGCTCTGTAGAGTTCACTTCTGCTGTGTCCTGTACAGGCACCTGTGTGGAAGCTTGTTCTTTGTCAGATGCAGGTGCCTGTGTTGAATTTTGATCAGTTTTTTCAAGAGACTCTTGTTCTTGTGTTGTCTCAGGTACATGTCCTGAGTCTAAGATCTCCTGTATTTTTTTTGGTGAGTCAATCTGAGTTGTCTCCAACAGCCCTCCCCCCTCTGTAGTGTCGCCAAAGTATTTCAGCTTGATGTCCTCAAAACCATCTGTCCAATCACGATTCCCTTTCTCAATGCTTTCCATCACCTCACGGTGGAACTCACGGATCACTTCCCAAGGATGGCTGCCAATGCGATCAAACATATCATAGCACAGTAAGTGTCTGAACTTCCTCTCACTGCGAGACATGTTCATCTCAAGCAATTGGAAGTAGCCAAGCATGAAAAGATCAAGTGTCAGGTTATCATAGTGAACTGAAGCCCCATTTATGTGAGGGAGAAAATGCTCAGGCCAGTAGATCATTTGAGCCCGACTGAGCCGACGGATCTGACGTGAAGGTACCTGGCTCATAATTGTCCTCCAGTGGCCAAGCAGGTTCCCTACTACTTGCCTCTGTTTCATGAAGTGCAGGAGTTGGTCATCCTCGCTCCCATCCAATTCAAACTGGTTATTGATATCCTGGGAGTGATATCCATCCATCCCGACTCCTTGACTACTTCTTCTCCCTGTGTATTTGGGTCTGTAAGAATCGGTCATAGTGTACTTTCTCCAGTGCTCCAGAAACAAGAACACAATCCTCTCCTTTCTCATCTCGATAGACTCCTGTACATAGCTCAGGTCTGTCTGCACCTCGAGGCTGCGGGTGTGATGGTTTCCATTTAGTGCAGGGTCACTGGATAGAGGGTGTACCAGATTATCCATGCCCGACTGGGGTACACCATTAGGTCCACTGTATGTCAAAGGTGCATATGATGGTATTATAACCGGCTCATCTACTAATGGCAAGGTTGGATCTTGCTCTGTTGGTAGACCATTAGTGACTTGAGAGTCACTAGAGATGTCACAAGGTGTGAAGAGTAGTTCATCTTCCAGGATCGGCTCAGGGGAATAACTGCACTCACTCAACACTGGCAAGGATCTCTTCCGTTTGTATACTAGGTTCATCTTGTCCTCTTCATACTTAGACTGGCTCTGGATCATCTCATAATTGGCCTTCAGATTTTTCACTGACACACCACACTGCTTGAGTTCCTTCTCCACCTCCTCTCGGGTTGAGAAAGACTGTGATCGACCAATGTTACCTGAGGTAACGGACGTCGTCTGTGCCTTTCCACCTTTCAGACCTTCATATGTATAGCCTTGATTAATCATTTCCAGAATGTCAATTTCTTTACCACCTAATGTAGCAAGGAGGATGGCCATACTTTTAAGCAGTGTAGAAATTTTGCTACACCAAGCAGGAAGGTCCTCTGCTTGCCCATGAACCTGTTTGGGGTTGACAGAGAAGTGGTCCTGGGTCAGGGCAGCAGACACAGGGAGAAGCTGATGTAACTCTTTCTCCAGCTGCTCCAACTCTTTTTCTACCTCAGTCACTTTGTGCATAACTTGGAGGTTCTCAATCTGTTTCTCAATGCGAATGAGATCATCCTCAGTCATCAGTTCACCAAATGGACCCAGTATAGCATTGTGTGCATGAGAGTAATGCCAGTCTTGTGCTTGGAAATATCCACTGGTAGAAAACTAAAGCAGGGTCAGAGGAGGAGACAGAGATGAACAAAAACAGAAGGATGGGTTGTCCTTCAGTCTGTAGGTCCAAGGCTTCTCAGACATGCTTCTTCACACCAAACGTTTCAAACCTTACATGGATTTAGTGGTGCAATGGTAGCTGCTTTACTATGGCTGAGATGAGTTGAAGCAGTGTGACCTTTAGCAACTTGCAGTTGCCGAGGATCTCAATATAGCATGCTTGTATGGGAAAATTTTGGCAAAAAGCTTCCAAATTGGCTAGCTTTTTCTCTAGACTAGCTATATTAAATTCCTATTTAACAGGAGCACTTATCCTGCCTACTCTGAATTTGTAGTCTGGATTATGAACCAAGCCTTTAAGCAGTCATTCCACATAATTAGTCCATTCCAATATTAGCTCAGTTGATGAATGTACAAGCATGATGGTCAAGTGACCTTCAATGAATATGTAAAAAATATATGGAATGACAGGTGCTTCTATATGACTTGATTGACAACCAATGGCCTTGACAGATTTTGAAAATATAGACATGAATTTTGAAAAATAGGGAGAAAAGTAGACAGACATAACTGCATTCCAAGATTTAGACATAATTTGCAGTGTGAGGGCACCTTGCATCACACCACTGAATCCCCATGTAAAAACTTAGAGCTGTCATGTCCCATCACCAATATCTATATCTTACCAAGTTTCAAGAGTATGAAAACAATATTTATATTATTTAAAATTGTCTTGGGATGGTCACAGCAGCCCCAAAGTGAACACTGCATCACACCATAGGACAAATCATTGTCCAGCCAAACGACACAAAAACACATGCAAAAGACAAAAAAGTCAAAGTGCAGTAGTAATAGATGGAACCAAATAAATGCAAGTTCTGTTGAATGCATTTCATAAAATCTTGCCTTCTGACTCAAGGCCTATTAAGCTTTAACCTTTTATGCCCCTTAAATGTGTAACGAAACCACAGTCTCCCATTTGGTCTTTGATCAAGATCACATATAAGCAGTTAATATTAATGCTAACCAGATGAGTCTATTATAACACCCACACCACTGATGGAGTGCTTCTTGCATCAGACATGTTGTCCATTCAGCCCTGCCTGACAGCCCATCAGCAAGTGACAGGTGTGTTTACTTATATATTTACAAAGAGACGGAATGTTCTGTCTGTCACATCCAAGACCAAGTCAACATCATACAACTGAATGCATTTTAGGCTTTCACGAGCAAATGGATGACCACAAAATGCTCTTGTTTAAAAAATATATAAATCTATGACCACACTAGAGAAAAATTCAGCTAAGGTTGTTAGACATAGCTTTTCTGAAGTCTAAGAAGTTTACATAAACATGGATATGATCAGAGAAACTGATACCAAAATCTCTTGATACGCTCCATTCAATTACTGGGAATTATAATTCTATAAAACTGCTCATCGCTATAACCAATTCTGTGCTGAATATTTTTTACATCATCAGATCATTGACATGTTTGAGCCTCACTCATACATAAGAAAGCAAAACATGATGGTTTAAAATGATGTCTCAGCAGACAGGAAATTATTTCAGAGTAAATCCACACTAACACACCACAACATGCAAAATCTCACATCCACAATCTTCAGGCTCATTAACACAAGGCTAGAGACAAATAATGACAGTAGTTTAAGCTGAGAAAGTGACTTCCCTTAAGTGCACATGCTCAAGTAAATTATGGCTAGAAAATCTATTATGATTACCAACTGAGAGATATTTAAAACACAATGTTTATGTAATGCTGATAATAGCAAAGAAGGTTTCTCAGCTTATCTTCCAAAAACATTGCTTAAAAAAAACCAAACTAAAATGGTTCACCCATTTCCTTACCTTTTTCTTGTTCTCCTCTTCCTCCTGCATCTTCACTTGTAATTTCCTCACCATCACCTGCCTCTTCCACTCAGGAATGGGTCTGCCTTGTTCATCATGGGTGGGCACCAGGGCCTCTATATCCACCAGGCTGGACTTACGCGTCTGACCCGAGGCACTGTTGCCATTCACCACAACAGGCAGCTGATCATAGCTCTGTGATGTGCTCACATTCCGGGGAGAACTCCCGAAAGCCGTAGGATTTGTGGATGTAGATGGGAAAGTGGGATCAGATGTTTGTTTTGTCGATTGGACTGCATTGGACTGAGGTTGTGGCTGCGACTGAGGTTGGGGCTGAGATTGGGGCTCAGTTTGGGGTTCCGATTGGGACTGAGGTGGCGATGCTGGACTTTCTTCCTGAAAAGGAAAACATCAGTAGGGTTAGATTTATAACGGAATTATACTTTAACAATCTAAATCTGATCAAAATGTGACAACCTTAATCTCAGTGAAAATGACAACAACTATTTCCAGCATTTATAAATGTTTGTAAGTAAAACAATTACAACCTAATCTGCTAACTACTCCTTTTTTTTGCATTTTTGCATGTAATTTGTTCTTGTAAATAAAGAGAAATAAGAGAGGAGTAATGATGCATTTATGTATACAAATAAATCAGGTACACCTACTATATAATTGCATTATACAGATACACAATTATTGAGTGTTATGGAAGTCCATTTCCCCCAGGTAGAAAAGAAAAAAATGTGTGTTTAAAAAAATAATAATAATTCTGACAGAAGTAGTATGTTGTAATTTTAATGTATTATCTCAGAATTTTGAGACGAGTCAAAAATTTGAGATTTGGATTTCAGTGATGGAAAGGGAATGCTGGGATGAATGTTTTTGTAAGTTATTTAGCTAGTGGATCATTCTCAGAACAGCAGAGATACTGCCATGGTAGCGCCACAGTAGCATGCATACAACCTGTTACATCTTCTCTGATTCTATTACATCTTCCCTACGTCTGTCCATATCATGTTCCACTCTCTATGTGCCTCTTTTGTCCCTTTTGGCATTCCAGGTTCCTTGCATGCTCTCTGCCTCAGCTTCTTGTTCTCTGTTGTTTGGCAGTCAATTAGTCACACCTGTTCCTTGTTTCCCTTTGATTAGTTTGTCTATTTAATCCTTTTGTGGCCCTGTTTGTGTTTGCGAAGTATTGTCCTATATGTATGCAGCCGTGTACACACACCACTGCTCAGTTGAAAAACAGTCAATATAAACAGTAATATACGCATATACTAACCCTCACCCAGATAAAATGTTAGGGAACAGCCAGCAGTCATTTCAGGTTCATGACTGGCTGGTCTTTTCTCATTAAGCCTATACCCTTGTGTTTTACTGTATTGGTCAAACAAAGAAGGCTGAAGCTGTGTGCGATTGAGATGACCAGATGAAAAAACAGTCAGTATTAGGGCCATGCGATTCCTAATGACACCTTATGCCACCGTTGATCTGCTGAATCACTAACAAAAAAAGGGGCCTCATTTAACAAGCTGCATAAGAACAAATTTATTCGTAAATCAATTGTGGGAACAATTATGCAATTCATGTAAGTGAATATGAAATGAATTTAGAAAAATGTACGTATCCTTCTGTATGTATCCTTCCAGAGCTCTTGAGTTTGAGTTAACCTACACGTAAGGAAACCCACTAATGTAAAACTTCAAATCAAAACTGGCGAGGAGTTTTTGAGGTATTACACTGTCAAGTTTCTTTATTTCAAGTACATACACAAATCTAATGACGATTTTGTGAAACCCAGTCATTTCATATTAATGGTATTAACTAAAAAAAGATCAACATAAAATCCATAAATTTAGACAAATAAACCCAGTCACTCAAATAAGTCAAATAAGTACATGTTCGTTTAAAGCTGTGCAATGCTTTAGAAGCAGCAGCACCCGGCTTATAAATGGTCAATGCAGTATAAACCCAATTGTGCATCAACCAACACCCTGAATACTTTTTCAACACAGCATCGGGGATTGTGCACTGGGATGCAAGAGGCCAAAGTGTGCAAAAGGCTTAAGTGCTTGGTGCTCATGCTCAGCTGTGTACAATATAAATATATTTTCTTCCCCATTTTCATGTCAAACCATTTACTTTTCACTTACATTTCCTGGAATTCGTCTCCAGATTTGAGCCTTTTCAAGTGCTGTTAAACTGCTTAATAATATTTTTAATTGGAGTAGACATGAGTAAAATAACTTCCACTTCTGTCTCTGAGAATATTTTTTCTTTCACCTGATTGTCCTCTTTTTGCCCTTTCAGCTCTCTGTCTATGGAGTTTTGTTGGTCTCACTAAATGCAAATAAGCGGTGCGGTGTGTGTGTACTTTAGGTGATTGCCGCTCATTAACATACGCACAAGTTCAAAGAAATGTTTCAGCATTGCCGGAGCTTTTGGAAATCTTGCAGAAAATCTGGTGGTTTGGTTTGGCCCATGACAATGGTGACACAAAGCTTTAATAAAAACTGGTAAATAAGGCTCAAATTCCTAAAAATAGGACTAGCTACTGTGTATTTTCTGACCTGGAATTATTAAAACAAAAGTGTTTTTTTTTAAAAAAAAAAAAAAACAATCCTTTTTTGTTGGGACCCCCCCCCGTTTTTTTTTTTGTTGTTGTGTTTTTTGTGGGGCCCCGTGGCCTTCCCTCCCCCTTTTTTCTTGCTCCCCGCCCACCCTGCCGCCCGCCCCCCCCCCCTTTTTTTTTTTGTGTGGTTCCCCCCCCAAACCACAGGAAAGAGAGAAAGAGAAGAGAGAGAGAGAGAGAGAGAGAGAGACACACAAGTGTCCAGCCACCTAAATCTGAATAACTAAATAACGAAATACACAAAATAATGGCCTTGAAATAATGAGTACTATTGTTTATGAAGCAAATCAAATTTTTGAATAAAGGACAAAGATCACTTTGATAAAGCTGTAGTTGATAAAAAGTTGATAAAAAAAGCTTCAAAATCTGTTGGAGATATACAAAGAGGCATCGTAACTACAGATTTTTAAGAAGTTCAAGTTCAATAATTTAAATGAATCATAATTCCTAGATGATGAAAACATTTTTAGGATGGTTTTAATCATATGACATGATGACAGGCTATTTAATATATATATATATATATATATAATTTTGCTTTGGAAAAAGACATTAAAGATATACGAACTGTTTTAAAGCAAACAATGCTGTTATAACGAATGCATTTTCTCCCACATTTTCAGAATAATCTTGATGCAAGATGCAAGATTAAGTCATAATCTCCTTACAAAGAGTTTTAATCACATTATTCATTTTAATCACCTTATTTTGGGACATTTTGTTCCAGTTTTGAAACAAAAGACACTTGTCCGTAACATTTGACTGAAAACCAAAAACAACGACCAACTGTGTTCTGATCATTTTAGGGTATTATATGAGCGCACAGCAGTTAAATACAAGGAAATGTAACTTTACAACAAATGAAATAGCACATTCTTGAGTAAGGCTCCAGAGGATGTGAAGAAAATCTGAACAAGCATTGAACACAAGCAAATTACACAAAGAATCTGCCGAAAGAAACTACAGCCTGTCATATAATCCTATACTGAAATCAAACACTTAGTGTTCTACCAACACAGTTTCATCCATTTTCAGACTAAAAGCAAGCATTTACATTCCTGAGATTAAAAAACTTTAAACAAAACTGTACATCACCTTCTGAGTTTGGTTCAGCTGTCCTCGGTGTTCTTACATCCCTAATACTGTAAACTCTACTTCGAACTCATTCACAGTCTTTCCACAGAGAATGATTGACAAAAAAAGGCGAGCTCAGGCTCGTCACAGCTCTAAACTCTAAAGAGATCAGACTAATCAGCTTGGACAAATTGTAACTCGCTGCCAAATTGGAAGTGGATTTCAAGTCGCTCACCCCAGACTCCCCTTTCTATATTCTCACTCACTTTCCAGCAGTCTCGCGTGCAATCGTTCCTCTCTCCCTAATCCTCTCATCACCTTTTCAGCTGGCTCCGATTGCACTTTCCCTACCCCGCCTCCTCCATTTTAAATGCACTCAAGAACTCAAACTACATATTAAATGGTGGCAGAAAGAACACAGAAATATGCCCACAAACAGAAAGAAGGCATATGAAATGTGTAACATAGAAACTTATATTCGCAAACACACATTCATATCAAACTTATCCGCATGCCAGTCACAACACCATCAGCCTTAGTGTCCTGATACATCTTCAGCTTCAAGCACATATCAGTGTGATCTCGACTCGTTTACAAAACGAAAAGAAGTGCCGTCCTGGATTCTCACGACAGATGTGTGTGCCATGGTACAGACCGAACTGATACAGGAAAGAGTATACTGATGAAAGCAGGGTTCAGTCACCAAGGCTACGTGCTATGATTAAACCCTCTGGATGTTTACAGACCTTTGTACACTTTTTTGCTGTGACTCAGTTCACAACATGCTAAAAAAAATTTTAACTGAAATAAATACAGTTAAAAACATAAAAAAATGTCGTTTATGAGTTCTGTTTTTACTTTTTAGAACGTTTATTTATTGTTTTTTACTTGCAAACTTTCTTTCATTTCAGCCAGCTCGTAATTTTCGGGTGCTGTTTTTACATCGATAACTCTTCACTTTAAAGTACTTTGAGTTAGAATGGATTTGTAATTGTTACTATTATTTTCGTGATTGTAGTGTTTAAAAAAATCAGTCACGCTGTACATGTACTGTACGTTTAAAAGTTCTCAGCACATCATATTAAACTTTAAACGCTCTCACCGTGTACAGAATGCTTATTATTGCAACAATGATTATTGGGTAACACTTTACAATCAGTGTTGGATGGCACTGGATTACTTTCACAATTAACATCAATCTACTCTATTGAATGTAAAAAGACGCACTAATAATAAACCCCAATAATTTCAGCTCGACGCCATCCAACGATACGTAGTGTCTTTGGATACGTTGTGTACGTAGCTGCATATAGCAAATTATATACGCAATTTGAAATGATGCTCGATTAATTCATATTCTTACTTATAGAGCATGTTTGAGTTAGCTTACCCCTATGTGTTAATTAAGACATTAGCTAACACATGTACTAACGTACTTAAAGTGGTTGTTATTTGCGCATAAAAAAATTCTACCTTAAGGTTAGCACTTCATTCGTTCGTGATTATTTTTCATCTTTAGTTCATATATAAGTAAGTATTAATTCAGGTATAAGTGCATGATTATTCATGTTCTGTTATCGTAAATTGTTACCGATTATTGAGACTTTTTTAAGACACTAACAAGAGATCCATCTTGAATATTAAAATGATATTCTAAAAAAACAATATGTTTGTTTTTTTAGAATATAACTCTTATGTATACCACAGCGCTGTTGAACTTTCAATTCTGACTGGTCACTGAATTTCTCTGAGAGCAGCTCTGACAGTGGTTCCGGCTAAACGGTTTATAATCATGTGCTCATTCTCATACTCAATCTTTTCTATAGTAACAACAGATCTGTAGTTGTACTTGGAATTGTATTGCAGACATGCCACATAAACAGGCTAACATTGCATAATTGTTGATACGATTAAGATTTCTATGAGGTCGTTTTACTTTGTTTTTTTTGGAAGAAGTCCCCAGTGTCAGCGCTTTGTAACATTCAGAGGTAATGAGGTAACTTTATGTTTTCAGAGAAAGAAAGGACTGACTGGTGAAGGAACGTTTATAGCTGCTATAACGTATGAGAAGAACTAACTTGAATGAAGTGTCATTCTTTAGCTAATAAAAATTGTAGTCCTTGACAAACTGCTGTGGTATAAGAGGAATACAACACTTCGGGCATGCTGTTATAGGAAAATAATCAACTCCAGACTGATAACTGTGACTGAGTTTGACTCACACCATCCCGTCTTTGATTATTTAGCTATAACTGCATGGCCCATTGTGTTTTATTCCTTACATAAAAACAGAGCCACTGGCTATACAGAGATATATATAGACAATATAACCATGATGCTGGATCATATCCAAATAAATTTACAAGAGAACAGGAAGCAGGAAGCACACACACACACACACACACACACACACACACACACACACACACATACATATATATATATAAATATATATACTGCTCAAAAAAATAAAGGGAACACTTGGAGTTACATTGTGCTGTTTAAGTGTTCCCTTTATTTTTGTGAGCAGTATATATACATAAATATAGCAAATCCTCCCACAAACACACACGCAGGAGAGAGATCTGCATTGTTGCGGGGAAATGAATACTTACTCTTCCTTTGCCGGAGTGATTCTGGGTCAGGAGTGACACAGGCAGAGGAGAGATTTCCTCCTTTAGAGCGACCGCATAGAGGGAAAGAAGATTTTGTCCAAAAGAGACACCAGTAGGAAAAAACCCAAGTTCAAGTCCAAGTGAAAGAATACAACAGAATAAGTGATGGACAGACCACCACAGCAGGCAAGTGACAAATGAAAAAGTCAGGATGCAACAAAATGAACGTAAGAGGAGCAAGAGAAGAGGAGTGAATAAACACAAAAAAGGACAAAAACAAAATTAGTAAGTAAAACAAAAATCTGAACCGCTGTTTTTTGCAAATGCGTCAAACATATGCTGATGTAAGGAGTTTGATAAGGAATCTAATGGCAATTTCTACAGCAACACCAAAATTGCTTAATGCAAGTCTCACATTTAAACTGATTTCTCTATCCGCAAAAGTGTGTTTCTCAATTATAACACGAAGTGTATAACACAATTGCATACATTGCTTATATAAGTCCTTAGTTTCATGTGTAACGAGTCAATCTATTAGTCATAGTGCTCTTTTGTTCACATCCGCTCCTGAGGCATTAGGCCTCTTTTGTCGGCTGCTTGTGTATACAACCTGTTCATGTTCTCATTCAAATTTGTCTAAGGTACAGATGCTCTGAAGAGCAAATGGACTGACTAACACAAACGCATTGCCAGCTCTACAGTGCAGCGTATTTTGTTGACATAATCCTGATCTGAATGGTTTGAGACCGACGTCCCTTGGAAGAGGAGCAATTACGCAAATGGGATAACACTAAACCGGACTTGGAGGTAACGATAGCCCCCGGGCATTAATTCGTAAACGGATATTTGGGAAGCGCAAGCAAGCTGCTGTCATGGTAACAGGGTGAATCTTTAAAATATTTACACCGTCTCCTGACTGGGTTTTTACTTCAAATGTGTTGCAGACTGTAACCTAAAGGGGTCACTACTCGATCTTTTCACACAGCAGAAACTGGACGAACACGTTGCTGTTGCTGCTTTTGTTGCACAAAAGGCGTGAATGAATTAAAATAAAGCATGAATATAATTCATAAATCTGACATAGATATGAACTGCGAATAACCACAAAATTGCCATGTGAAATTTAGGGCATGAAATTGATCTTTTTCCTGAAGAGCATTGCTATTTAGCTTATCATTTTTTGCATATTGGAAAATATATATTATATTACTAAAGTGAATGAAATTGTCTGAATCAGCCATAGTGGTTGTTGAATATTGTGCTTTTAAATGAATGATAAGTTGGGAGTTTAGTGGTTAAAGCCATCCAGAGAACTTCACGTCACACAATTCACACAAGACAGACAGATTACTAAGATAACTATAGTTCTGCAGTACGGTCACAGACAAACACACAATTTGCTGAGATTTTACAGATTTCCGAGTGATCTCATCAGGTTTGTTTTAATAATTTCTTCTTTCATGATATCTTTTCAACATAATATTGAAGAAAAAACGATAAATGGAATAAATAAATAACTCTAAAAAAAAAAAATTTGCTCAGTATCTTCTCTACTATCATGCTGATAAGATTACAGAAACAATATCTATAATATGATGATATCAATAAAGCTTGATATAAAATTCATAAAGCTAACTAATGATTGCTTCACAATAGAGTTGACATAAAAACGTTTTCTAATTATTAATTATTAATAAACAAAAAATTATTGAGATATATATATATAATTTATTTTAAAAACACCTCAAAAACAGTAAGTGGTGACCATTTTTTGTTATATTAAAATATAACAAATTTGTTTTCATATAGGAGGAAATTGTCACATTGGCACATTCTTTAAAAAAACAGTAGTAAGCATAGACATCATAGATCTGGCTTTCATTTATTTAAGTGACAGAGTTTATTCTTGCCATGCTTTACCAATTTATAAAATTTTCCACATACTCTTTACTCTGATTGGCTAAGAAAAGCTGTGTGTGTGTGTCTGTGTATGTGAGAGAGAGACAGAGAGAGAAAGAGAGTATTTATTTACTTAACAATGCAAACAAAATTAAACTAAAAATACCAAATTATAGAAATCACGTTCCTTTATTCATCATGAGTGACCGTTTTATTCTGGTCAAGGTTGTGGTGGATCCGGACATCCAGAGCATATGCAGAGAACTGGACACAAAGCAACAATATACCCTAGATGGGATGCCAGTCTATTGCAGGACAAACACACACTCAGTCACACCTAGGGTCAATTCAGCATAGCAGGTCCATATCCAGACCAGTGAAAAATGTAACTTACTGCCAGCTCTAGTGTTTGAATAATTTCATAGCTCTACGCCCAAATACACCTGTAGTCCAAATGCGAAGTCTCTGAGAGCAGCTTAACCCAAAGTGGCTAATTAACATATGTTGATTTGGATCTAGCTGATGGGGGAGCGCTATTGCTGAACAGTGTGGGGAAAGCATTCTCAACACTGATATCATGGAGATATGGTAAAACAAGTATTTGACACAACTGTTTTTGTCCAACTACATGGACATACTTTAGTTTTTGTTTTGTTTTTACTTAATATTAATATTAGAATTACAATTTTTATAGAGTTAACAAATCATTTTAACCTTAACACACAGCAAATACTGCATGGACATTCAAATAAAAAACAACTTTGTAATGTTACAAGCTGCACTGTTGCAATTTCTATATTCAATAACACAATCCTAAACAGAATCTCAAAAAAGTAACCCAGCGTGCGCAGTCATACTACTGGATGTAATTTGTGCCAATATCCATTTGTTAAAGCATCTATATACATGGAGTGCCAAAAAAAAGGGCTCAGGGGTGATTTATTAGCTTTCAAAAAAAAAAACAGAGTTTGTGAATTCTCAAATCTGATTGGTCAGAAGATGTTGATAAATTTTCTAACAAAGCAGCTCTGACCGTAGTTTAGGCTGTACTTAGTTTAGATCAAAGGTTTATATTGCATGGCCGGCGTGCCACATAATCTAAGCCTAATAATATACATAAAAAAGTGCTGTTGTTTAAGAAAAGACGTCAGTACATTTTCTGCCATGGGAAAACGCTTCAAGACAGAGGAGACTGACCTTTCTGGTTTCTCAGTAACATGATAAACTGTGTTATTTTTTCTGATTAACTTCAAGAGAAAGAATAAAAAAGACGCAATATACCTGCTATACTGTAAAAAGCTGCTATATTCCGTATAGTTAATTTTCATTGAGATTATATTAGAAATTGTTTCAATTTAAGTTAAGTCCAATTACAGCACCAGAGCTCAGGTCTGCTTGCTGCTCATATGAACCAAAGGCGCACGAGCACCTGCTGTTCATCCACCTGTCTGTTTACACACCCAGGCTTCCCCTCAGATAAATACCTGACTACATGATCAGCCCTACATCTCCAACAGAAGACACACACGGAAAGAGAAGAAATTAAAAAGACTGAAAAACTATTTAGATGAGGAGGATGTGACGGAGAACAGGCCATGAGCACATTTCTAAAATGACAGGAGAAACGAGATGAGGATGGAGGGATGTTGTTGATGTGTCAGAGAGTACTCACTGCTAGAGGAGGAGGACATGCGGCGCTGGCTGGAGGCTGCTGGAGGAGCGTGGTTGCTCTGGGGAGGTGGAGGGCCCTCCGAAGGCAGAGGGGGTGCTGGAGGTGGAATCTGGGCAGGAAGCAGAGGAGGTGCAGGAGGAGGTGTAGGAGGCTCCTCGCTCTCTCCTGTCCCATTCTCCACTACAGGGGAGGCGTCAGCCGGCTCCTCCAACAACACTGAACCCTGCATGTGGAAAGAAGACACCATCATTTTACTGTCAAATTATGTGAAACTAAACCAAGAGGCAAGAATCGTCAGTATTTTCTCCCACACAGTAGCTATAACATGGCTGAGTGTGAACTGAAGTTAGCAGGGGTGGAAAATAACTCTAATTACAGCACTTAAGTACATGGTTCACTGGAACAGTACTTTCTGAGTAAACAGTAATTAAATCATAGTACTTTTACCTTTACTGATCAAATTTAAATAGTTGCTTAGAGAGCAACAGTCAGCTAACTTGACATTTTTATTATGCTCTTGATAATGAAGGTGCTGCTCACTTCAGCATAGCTCGCTTGGTTATTTATCAAAAGAACAGAATAGACAATACAACTTTTTGAATTAAATGTGTCAGTAGACAAATAGACACGTGAGTCATATGTCAAATAGACATAAAGTCATTTGCAACGTAATTATTCCAGAAATTTTCTGCGTCATAACTATTTCACTTTTAATTTTGATTTTCTTCAAGTTATTATTTTCAAATTATTTTGTATTCTGTCCATCACTGGATGCCAGAAAGGACTCGAGGGGTTTGAATTATACAAAATTGGTGGTGTTGAACAATCCTTGCTTTCACACATTATTTGCTACATTTCCTTGAACACGTTGCACAAAAATAATTCCTAAGAAATTATAAAAAACATTTATCCCTCAAAAGAGTAAAATTAAATATCAATAATATATAAAATATCCATACATTTTTTTGTATTGCTTATCCTTCACAGAGTTACGGGGAGCCTGGAGCCTATCCCAGGGGACTCTGGGTATGAGGTTGGGGACACATTGGATGGGGTGTCAACTCATCACGGGGCAGAATCACACACACTTGCACACCCATTCACACATTATAGACAATTTAGAGATGCCAATCAGCCTACTACGCATGTCTTTGGACTGGGTACCCAGAGGAAACCCTCAAAGCACGGGGAGAACATGCAAATTACGCGCACACAGGGCAGAGGCGGGATTCAAACCACCAACCCTCGAGGTGCGAGGCAAACATGCCTATTGCCTTTAAAACAACATATGATAAATTGCTCAGTCAGTCACAGGACTCAAAATGTAATAATTAATTGCATCACTGATTTAGAATTTTATTTGTTGCATATAATGACTGAAAGTATAATAATTACTCTCTCATTATAACTGTCTTTTATGCCACGCTCACATATTCAAGCTGACTTATTAGGGCTCAAAAGCTAAGCGAAGACGATCAGTGACTCGGAGGAATGAGCAGACATCTGTTGTGACTTAAGCCCTAAAATCCTCCACACTCCTGCTCTCAGGGGACTATTATTTACCCTGTCAGCACCCCCAGCTGTCACAGTACTAATAAAGGCATCCCTCCTCCTAACCATCCGCCCCTCCCCCATGGCACGTGCCCCCACAGCCCCCAGTGTGTGGCACGTGCCAGACACGTGCGTGTTATTCCCTCCCCTACAATTAATGAACCCACGCTTCTCTCCCCTCTCCCACCATATGGTCCACTTCATGTCACAATGAATGGAGCAGCTAATGGGTCTTTACTCAGGGGACATGTATAGTGCCATCTGGTTCCACTGGAGAGGGTGGATTCCTACTGGGAGTGTAATTAGCTCAACAGAGATTACAGAGACAATAATGAGGTGTGTGTGTGCACTGGGTATCAGTGAAGAATTTTAATAGAGAAACAATATATTTACCCAATTTCTTCCAATTCTTACCCCAATATCTAGCTCTCCCTTATTACACACAGACAGCAAACGTATTGTACTTGAATCTGCTATAAAAGCCCACAGAATCCAGGCTTTGCTGGATTATTATCGCAGTTTATCGGTTTCTTCAAAGGAGATTGCACTGTCCTCAAAATACAATTTGTTAATTGAACAAACAGTGAGAATTGCAGTGAGATATATTAGATATTCTGATTCGTTAAAGTAATCAATTTCACCAAGACTGATAAATAATATAGACACTTCTGTAAATATTTCATTGCTGCATTTTAATGAAAGGTTAGGGGAGGAAGGATTTCCCATGTAGTCTTAAAGCAATCACCCCTGCATGACAGCTACCACCTGGAGAGAGGGTGAAGGCTAACACGTACTTTGTCGGAGACATGAAGACACCCTCACCTGAACACACTCTGCGGAAACGTGCGATCTTCCACATACATGAGCTCACAGATGCCCATGATTGGCTAGTGTCTCCATCCCTCCCAACCAGAGAGCACAGCCAATTTTGCTCTCTTGGACTCTCAATTACAAATGGCTGTGGCATCATACTGATGATTGCGGCATGGTGGCTTAGTGACTTGCACATTTGCCTCACACCTCTTGGGTTGAGGGTTTGGTCCCCCAGTCCAAAGATGTGTTGTTGGCTGATTGGTATTTCCAAATTGTCTGTAGTGTGTGGATGGGTGTGTGAATGAATGTGAGCCCTGCGATGAGTTGGCACCAATTCCAGGGTGTTCCCACCTTGTGCCCCGAGTTCCCTGTGATAAGCTCCGGCTAACCTGCGACCCTGTGTAGGATAAGCGGTATGGACCATGGCTAGATGGATGGAATATCCTAATGATATGTCAAACGTTTTTCTGTTGCACCACTCAGGAATATAAATTGCAACAATAAAGCATGTAATATTACTGAGATGATGCACCAAAATGAAAATTCCTATAAAATTTAGGACAAACTGGGACACACCAAAAACCAATACTTCTTAGATTTTTTTTTGTATAAAAATATATATATAATATATCAAATATATTTTAAAAATAGCATCCACTAAGCAGTGTGTGACGAGGCTCAATTATGTTTCTGCTGAACTCTTGGCCTTTTTTGAGTAATTACAGCTGAAGATTTGGTGGTCAAAATTTCAGTGCATCCATATTTTTAAAAAATTATATTATCGCTTTTGAATTTCTATTTATATAGACGCCTGAAGACGTAATGCAAAATGTATTTATAAATATGCCATTTAAATCTGACAAATACATTTTTAGGTCCCTTAACAAGTTCTTGTGTGAAACCACAAATGAAAATAACTGGCAGTTGAGATATAATACATTTTGCATTATAGCCCCCACTATCTTTATTCAATAAGAGCAAACCATTTTCATTTATTTATTGTAGGGAAGGATCCAGTCATTTTCATTTTAATTTGTCAAAACGGAATCGGTTTTTCGTAACTCGGTTTCAGATAAAATGCATGTGTTTTATATCCGTCAGGTTTGTTTTAATACTAAACGTGCACAATGGCCAGAGGACTCGTATTCTGTTTTGGAAATGAGGCGTAGCTCTGTTTTGATGAATGATATAAAAAACCCAAGGCCCCAAATGTCAGGGCTGTGTAACATGATGAAAGAGCTATGCAAACAGCTCATAGTGTTTATTGAGCAGTGCAACTAATATGTGGATTAAAAGCCAGGTTCTGCCAGTGCTGGGCCACACCTGGCATGGATTTGTGCTTTAATGTAGCAGGTGAAGGAGAGGAGCTGCTCACACACACACACACACACACACACACACACACACACACACACACACACAGAGGAATACGTAACAGCCGTGTTGGTATTGCTTTCCTGTGATTTTTCGTCACGTAAATAAATTTTGCACCAAAGTTGTACCCAAATCAAATCTACAAAGTTGAACAGTTCATGACGTACCTCCTCATCAGGTGCCATGTCTGTCCTGGGTTGCACGTCCGTAATGTCGTTGCCCAGGGACTTGTAATAGTCTCCAGTGCTGGGCTGCTTACTGAAGCTTCGTGACTTCCTGTTGGAGTCCACCCGCCGCAGTCTGTCTGAGTTCTCCCCTCCTGACAACTGGTGCCGATAAAATAGAGCACACAAACAATAATTAATGTCGATTCAAATATACATGAGTGATCTTAAATATGAAAGCGTAAACTATTGATCCACTTAGTCTTCTATTGTAATGTGTAGAGTGGCTACTGATCTCAGATCAGAATTCCAAAGATTATACTTCTTCGCATTCTCTTGTATACATTTCTCATTGTACATTTCTCATCAGAGCACTCATTGTATTATATTATTATCCATCCATCCATCCATCCATCTTCTACCGCTTACTCCTTGTTCAGGGTTGCGGGGAACCTGGAGCCTATCCCAGGAAGCATCGGGCACAAGGCGGGGTACACCTTGGACAGGGTGCCAGTCCTTATATTATCATTATAATATTAAAATCACATCACAGTTCCAAGCACATTTGAGATTTGAGAATTTCCACAACAAATCATATTTTTCCACTGAACAGTTGTCACGGTTCTTATGATGGTGTCTTTTTTCCAGACAAGGAAGATATATGTAATGAATTATTGCCTTAAGGTGTTTATATTTCCTTTGATTATCTTTTGTTCAAGAGTAAAATAATAACCAAAATGTAACACGATGCTGTTACTGAAATGAATGAATAAAGGAATCAAATAAGTCAAATAAACACTCAGAAAGCTGAAATATCATTGAATCGAAGACTTCAGTGGTTCCTCCCCTCTCATTTCTTTTTGGCCAGATAGATTTTACTACACCTCATGAGATACATGTGGCCAAACATCCGCAAAGCATGGCTGATAGTGTGCTAATCTGACTGTTTGTCATCTTGGACAACATCTCCCTCCTACACTTTCTTCTGTCTATACACTCTCCTGTTCATCGACCACTCTTCATTGTACAGCACATGGCATCATTAGTTACTGTTTTAATTTATGTGCATGTCTTCATATCCAGTCTTGTATAAAAATGATACAAAGGGTAATTTTGGGGTCATGGATTTGCATTTGTCCCATCTCTTTCATATGAAATCAAAGTGATCAAATGTGATCAGGTTGGAGTGGATGCACTTTGGTTTTTATAAAATGCCACACAAGGTTCAACCAATGATTCCCTCTTTGCCTTATAGTATCTATAATTATATTCTGACCTATTTCCTTCAGTATATAAAGACACACTGTTTGTCCTGGTGAAGTCAGTGTGCTCACAAATATAATCTCACTGTTTAGGAACACCTGAACACCTGCACATTCATGCAGCTAATCTAATCAGCCAATCATGTGGTAGCAGCACGATGCAAAACCTAATCTTTCTAACCAAGACTTTTTCCCGTGTTCAACTGTCTTGTTTGGGTCAGTCTGTACCCATGATAGCCTCAGATTCCTTTTCTTGGTTGACAGGATTGGAACCTGATGTGGTCTTCTGCCGCTGTAGCCCGTCCACCTCAAGGTTCAACGTGCGGTGTGTTCTGAGATGCTTTTTTGCTCATCACAATGATTATATGAGTTACTATATTCTTCCTGGCAGCTCGAACCAATCTTTCAGTGTCCTCTCCTATCAGGAAGGAGTTTCCACTCACAGAACTGTCGCTCACGCAATGGCCCTTCTGCTACTAACATCCATGCCACGATCCAAGTCACAGAGATCACACTTTTTCCAACATTCTTATGTTTGACGTGAACATTAACTGAAGCTCTTGACCTGTATCTGCATGACTTTTTGCGTTGTGCTGATGCCACTTGATTAGCCAATAAGAAAACTGCATGAACGAGCAGGTGTACAGGTGTTCCTAATAAAGTGGACTGTGAGTGTATGTCCACAAAACACAATGATATTTTACACTTTTATGCTTTCAGACCTAACTTGTTTTTAAGTTTTAAAACACTTTCTAATGGCAATCTCAGTCAAATAAGCCAGTGTGGATTAACTATGTGCAGGGAATTAAAGGAAACTGTAATAGATACAGTACAAAACACATAGACGCACACAAAGGGTTACATTGAGCTCACTATAAATTTGCTTGCCCCTTACAAAAAGTATAACTGATCTTGAAACAACATACTTGCTCTGAGAAATTTAATCATGCCATATTGTATTTGAGTGTTCTAGGACTGAATGAATAGGCCTACAGATCATACTGGAATTCCCACTGATGCATAAGCCTATGGAGGAAGTAGATTATGGAATTCAATATGCATATTGATTAAAATAGTTTCTGCCACACAAACAATCCGTTTGAGGTGGAAATGTAAATGATGCAAAAACATAAAAGAGCAAACAATAGAATGGTGTCTTATATCACATATTTATCAGGCTTAACCAGATACATAACAGGCCAAATGACCAAAAAACAGTCATTGGTCTACATGAAACATGCCAAAGAATGAGATTTACACAATCCTCTTTTCCTTTCTTTTGTGCTTTGCTTTGTATTTTAAAGCTCCCCATCAAGCCACTGCTTAATTCCACTTATTCTACTTGTTTATAATTCAAACATAAAAGATAACAGTCTATATTATAATCCTGGTTGATAGTAAAAAAAACATATCAGAGTCATATGGGTCTTTTCTGCAGTTCTTTTCTACCTAAATGCAGGCAGCCATCTTCCAGATAGTCCCAAAAAAAATGCAACGCTGCTTTTCCTGGTCTCAATGAATTTTCCTAATGCAAAAAACTTCTATTTGCATTCCAATCCCACCTTTTTAAGGCCATACCTTGTACGGTTTCAAAAAACACTTCAACTGTCTACCACTGAAGCTGTACAGTTTGTTATTATGTTATAAGACCAACTGCAACCCGTAGCAGGAAATGTGTTAGGAAAATTAAATGATAAAACAAAAAAGAAAACAATAGTTGATAGCAAAAAGGGGTTGAAACAGGTGACAGGCGAATAGACGGCGAAGACAAGCCTGAATAATTAAAATGTGCAGGAAGCAGAGAGGACGGCGGCAATGCCGCGCATGCTTTTATGGCAATCTTGATGAACATAATTCATCAAAAAATTTTACATTTCAAGCACCCTGTCAAATAGCAATGACAACTGGACAAACAAATAACTATAAACTTGTCCTTGGTTCTATATAATTCAATATAGGCTACTACAGCTACTTTTAACATCCCCCAATTAACAAAGACTGACCCCAATTACACCATACCTATTTGCACTGTCGATTTAAGCCCCTTCCTCCCTGTAAATAGGCTTCTGGTGTAACACAAGCCAGCTCTGTGTAGGTGGTGTGATTATCATATCTCAGGGAAATTGGCCACACAGATCCGCCTTTCTAAACTCATGCCCATTCAGAACCTATGGAACTTTTCCTTACTTATCCTCCACACACGTTTAACGATTCACACTTGCGCAACCATGACTTAGTTATGACTCATTCAGAGGGTGTTCAGGATACCTGTAAGCTCCGATCAACATCCACAGAAGGTTATCAGCGCTTGTATGTAGGTATAAAGCACTATGTATGTTCTTATACAAACGATAATAAAGAACAATGAAATTTCTTTCTAAAATCCCCCTCACTGTCACAAAAATACCCCAAGAACATTTACTTTACATTTACACAGTACCTTCTAGGCCACAAGCCAAGCTGTTAGAACAGTCTGGAAGTTGCACGAAGGATCAATCTCTTTTCAAGCATTAATCCAAATATCAAAGACAATCTAAAGTCCCCCTGCACCAAAAAAAAAGCATATAATGCATTTTACCCTGTCTCTGTAGTCCAGTCAGTTTCAGAGAAGCTGAGAAGCCCAGAGTTGCCGGTTGCACAGGTGACACTGGATCCTTATTCCACTGTGCGTGTGACACTCTACCTGTCACTGGCTTTACCTTTCCCTGCCTTCACAGACGCACTAGCCAATCCTAGCCCAGAACAGTGATGTAACTGCCCAGGTGCTGACCAATTGCAAACCCAGAGTGGCTAGGGCTTTTTATGCAAAGCACAGACACACACAGGGCATGGCTACTTGGTATTGAATCTCCAGCTGGCTTAACGATTGCGTTATGAGCACTGGCAGGAATCTGATTACAAACACAGAGCTGCTTCACTCTGAAAGTACAACAGTTTGATTCTTTTAACACTGGGAAGTATATAAATGCACTGACGCACACAGTAAGGAAAAGAAAAAGAGGAAAGTAACAATATATAAGTTTAAAAGCATCTCAGAACCTTCTGTGCAATAAACAATGCTTCTGTCTTCTATTAATATAGCACTTTATATTAGACACGCTATTCAAATGAATATGATAACGTCAAACAAATGAAACGCCAGTAAACTCCATTAGGCTAAACAGGAGCCTGTGACTCAGAAATTGGTTGCCATGAGCACCTGTGGTGCTGTGGTGGCCTCAGGGGATTGTTTTTCATGGACAATGCTTATTGTTGCTATGCTGCTTTCTCCTGGTTACTACTGCAAATAAATAATGAGTTGCAGTTTGTATGCGAGTGTATATATGTGCATATATGTGTGTGTACATATGAAAGGGTGTGCACAGTTGAGTGAAAGACAAACAACATCTGTAAACTCTATTAGCTGTGAGGCTTTTGTGAAGGGAAGTGCACCATGCTTTTCAACCGAACAGAGTTAGGTATAACGCGTTACAAACTGTATTATAATGACTTTTTCTGGTAACGCAGTTTTAAATTGATGTCATTTGATTACAGTTACTGATGTCAATAAAATTATGTCACTTGCATTCCGAATTTACTGTTAAGAAAACAATATTAAGTCAAATGCATTTTTTAAATAAATCCCGTTTTTGCACGGCTGCCAGGGGCGTAACCTGGCCCAGGCAATCTAGGCTCTAGCCCTGAAGATTTTTTTCTTTAGCCCTGAATAATTCTCCACTTGCAGCGGTTTGTCACTACGTAACTGAACGTCAGTAAATGAAGCTGGCGGTGTTGTAATTTTATATCTTCAGTGAATGGAGGCGAGACCAATCAGACAGGGTTTACAGGAAAATACGGGGAAATACTCATGTCTTATTGGCTGACAGCTAACAATTCTGCCAAACGCTAGCTCATACAGTAAGTGTGAGGAAAAATGGATATACGCCGATTTTTTTAATTTTTTAAAAAGCGGTTAAGCAATAATTTCCTCCGATGCTGAGCAGGAATGCAAGGTGTGTAAATGTCTATATGAGTTCCAATTTACATGAACATGATATCAGCAGAGCGTAAGGAAATATAATGTACTTTGCATGGCACTGTAGCAGCTAAAACCATAGCTTAGTTTTGCCTCCCCTTGGCTAGCGACACCGAACTAGCCTAGTTAGAAAAGTTTGATATTTTAATCAGTCTTGGAGTCCTACAATCAGTGACAACACCCGGGGCAAGTTTTATGATTAATCCAACTTTATTGAAGTGTATTTTTGTAGTAATTAATAATCTGTAGGTTTTTTTTTTGAGTAACTCACCCAACACTGCTACCGAATAGTTTATATTCAGACAAAAGTAACAAATATTAGCATTTCTTGTAAATATTTTCATCAGTGTTTTCTGACCATGAATTGATTATGTCATTGCCATTTTCTTTGCCATTAAACAAAGGGCACACTATGCACAGTGCAAGCATGACATTTTTTTTTTTTTTTTTTTTTTTTTTACATTGGTCAACTAAATCAACAGTTAAAATACCACTATAAGTGCGGAAATCACTAAGTCATGAATAGTTAACATCAGCAATACTCAACTCCAGTACCGAGGGCACATTTTTAAGGCCTTCACAACTGTTCCAGCTCATTATTACGACCTTCATCGTATGAAACAGATGTTTTGGTAAAAGAGGATTTCTGACACTGTGTATAACAGCAGCAAACTCTGCAGTTTTAAATTGTTTTCATTTTGTCATTCATGTAGTTTCATAATTTAGCTTCACAAAAAAGCATAAATCAAAGTGAAATTGGTATATTTTATAACACTCATTTTAAACACTTTATTTAAAAAAAAGTGTTGTGTGTTTAGCAGTTGGCTTATTGTTTTCTAAATTTTGGCCTTCTGTTCAATGATGGAAAAAGTGTGTGTGTGTGTGTGTGTGTGTGTGTGTGTATGCCTGCATACATGTTCCTGTGAAGTCCCTCTGATTAATAATTAATGCAAGCGATAAAAATCCAGACCAGAGCTTTTCACCTGGCAGCAGGTGTGTGTGTGTGTGTGTGTGTGTGTGTGTTCATGTGGAGTGAATGAGAGGTAGGTTACTCTAATAAACCAACCTTATCAATGGCTCCATGCCAGAAACTGGACGTCAAATATACACATGTGTACCATTTCAAAGGATTTACGTTACATGCTCCACAGTATCGAGCACATCGGATATTAGATGACTTTGTTCAACAACAACTGTAGAACAGCTACATATTCTTCCAAATTGTTCTTTTCAAATATCAGAAATGCTTCTGAGATGAGAGACATAGTTTGGTGCGTTTAGACTGATTTTTCTCTTTTAAGTAAGAGCCTGTAAACCACACCTAAACCGTTTGCCTGTGTTACAAAAACAAACACACTTTTTACTTCTGAATGCACACACAGAACTTCAAAGAGAACATGTGATTTAAGGAGGAGTTGTTTTTGCACTTAGTCATGTAGTACTGCAATACCTTCGAGAGACGCAGCCCTCATTTTTGTCTAGACAGTTTAAATAAATAATAAATGTTTTCTCTGAACTTAACAGAACTTTCTGATTAAATATTACAAAACACATTGACAGCGTTGAATTCTTAAATCTGGTCAGAAGGTATGGAAATTTTTTCTAGAACAGCAGCTCTGGCAATATATATATATATATATATATATATATATATATATATATATATATATATATATATATATATATACACACATACATACATACATACATACATATACATTGAGGGGAAGGAGTATTTGATCCCCTGCTGATTTTGTACGTTTGCCCACTGACAAAGAAATGATCAGTCTATAATTTTAATGGTAGATTTATTTGAACAGTGAGAGACAGAATAACAACAAAAAAACTCCAGAAAAACGCATGTCCAAAATGTTCTAAATTGATTTGCATTTAATGAGGGAAATAAGTATTTGACCCCCTCTTAATCAGAAAGATTTCTGGCTCCCAGGTGTCTTTTATACAGGTAACGAGCTGAGATTAGGAGCACACTCTTAAAGGGAGTCTCCTAATCTCAGCTTTTTACCTGTATAAAAGACACCTGTCCACAGAAGCAATCAATCAATCAGATTCCAATCTCTCCACCATGGCCAAGACCAAAGAGCTCTCCAAGGATGTCAGGGACAAGATTGTAGATCTACACAAGTCTGGAATGGGCTACAAGACCATTGCCAAGCAGCTTGGTGAGAAGGTGACAACAGTTGGTGCAATTATTCGCAAATGGAAGAAGCTCAAAAGAACTGTCAATCTCCCTCGGCCTGGGGCTCCATGCAAGATCTCACCTCGTGTAGTTGCAATGATCATGAGAACAGTGAGGAATCATCCCAGAACTACAGGGGATCTTCTTGCTCAAGATCTAAGCAATTACAAAATGACCTTTCTAATTTGCCAAAAAAAAACAAAGAACATCTGAATGATTCAGAGGACAACTGGGTGAAAGTGTTGTGGACAGATGAGACCAAAACGGAGCTCTTAGGCAGCATTCCTCCACCTCCAAACACGGCGAGTTCAGTTAATGTCAATGACCCCAAGAACTCTACGGTTAAACATGGAGGTGGAAACATTATGCTTTGGGGGTGTTTTTCTGCTAAGGGGACAGGACAACTTCACCGCATCAAAGGGACGATGGACGGGGCCATGTACCATCAAATCTTGGGTGAGAACCTCCTTGCCTCAACCAGGGCATTGAAAATGGGTCGTGGATGGGTATTCCAGCATGACAATGACCCAAAACACACGGCCAAGGCAACAAAGGAGTGGCTCAAGAAGAAGCACATTAAGATCCTGGAGTGGCCTAACCAGTCTCCAGACCTTAATCCCATAGAAAATCTGTTGCCAAACGTCAGCCTTGCAAGCCTTAATGACTTGGAGAAGATCTGCAAAGAGGAGTGGGACAAAACCCCTCCTGAGATGTGTGACCTGGTGGCCAACTACAAGAAACGTCTGACCTCTGTGATTGCCAACAAGGGATTTGCCACCAAGTACTAAGTCATGTTTCGCAGAGGGGTCAAATACATACTTCCCTCATTAAAATGCAAATCAATTTATAACATTTTTTACATGTGTTTTTCTGGATTTTTTTGTTGTTATTCTGTCTCTCACTGTTCAAATAAATCTATCTCATTAACAAGGAACCTATACAGAGGCTACTCCATATAGTCTGAAGCTAATCATAATCATGTTGTTATTTAACTAATTAAACTGTTTAATAATATATACAATTAAGCCCTCTATAAAGACTACACTATAAAGTGTCAGGGCTTTGTAACAGTTAGTACGTTTCCCACCACATCAAAGTCTTCCAAATAAAGAACTTTTTACTCTCTGGCTTCTCGGTCACATGACAAAGTGCATTTTAAATTTCTAGAGAAAAAAAAGAGGTTGGTGAGGGAATGACTGTTTACAGATGCTATAACGTCAATGATCACAGCAACTAATGTCCACTGTCACTAGGTGAATGATGCCCAATATTAAATAACTATAAACACTGAGAAATATGACCTGTCATTCACAAATAAATGAAAAATCTATTATTATTTTCCTATAACAGCATGCCTTGGCATGTTTTATTCCCTACTTACTGTGACACTACCGTATACAGCTATAAAAACATATTTTCTTTTCCTCATTAGAACCAAGGGCTCATTTGTATAGGAGTGCTGGCACAGTTAATTACTTGAAGAAAATGTCCGGTCCATCATTCAGCACATCATTAAAACCAGTGGGAGTCTGGCTCAGGCTAATGGGCCTCCTTCATTAGGACAAGGATACAAAAGCTGCATTATGTATGTGTGCTTTTGTATCGCCTTCATTTGATTAGTGGGAAATGGGCCATGAGTTTTGACCAGGCCACAAGTTCACGTTCTCATGGTCTCCAAGCACCACAGTACAACACGTTGAACTTTGCATCATGGATTTTGTTGTGTGATGTGGTCGGTTTACAGAATTAAACACATTTCCACTCGAGGACGTGCCGGAGGTGTGTCCTACAGCTGGGATACACTTAGTGATTCCCCGCTGTGCCATTTGTTGAGAATTGAGATCCCCCAAGGATAAAACTGACTATTGGGAGGAAATTATGTTCATTTCTATTTGTATATAATGATCTATCCGTGGTCTGGTGCAAGTGTTATCTCAATGCACCAAATAACTCAACGATGCAGTCAACAATTTAATCTACACATTAGGTACTTTTTCTAGAATGGACACAAAGCCGAGAACAGAGTGTGAACTATTGATTTTAATAGATTTTAAACACTCACACCATGACGGTTTTAACACTTTTTATACCCTCGCACATAAATGACACCCACCTGCTTCTCAGCAAAATACTGTCTTCTTGTTACAGCGCTCCTTCATGCTTGATGTGATGCCCTGTGAGGCCCGTGTAATATATAATGAGGCCTGTGTGTAATGGACTGACAAGCTGCTTTAAATTTAGCAAGGTTTCAATAACACAGGCACCAAGCCTTGGGGGTTCAATTGAGCTGTGTTTGATAAGAATATTAGAAACAACACATCATTCAAGCCCTGAAGATTAGCAGATTACTCCATGCCATATTATCTTATAGACTCTGCCATCCACTGTCCATTAGGTTAAGTATAACCTCTTATCTTCGTCTCGAAACATTGTCATGCCATAAAGCTTTGTACGCTCAGAAGGTTTATACCCCTAATGAGCTGACATCTGGTTAGTATATTTTTCACATAGACAACAGTGGCAAAACACTAGAAGGTATACTTTGTGTTCTGTAAAGTTCCTTCACTACAGAGCAACCGAATTAAGCTCAGATGGTCTATTGAGAAATGAATAGGATATTGTTTCAGAGCGTTTAGCTCTGCAGAATAATTCATTCATTCATTATGATGCTTAGAACGTCTGTGGAGAGTCCACCAAACAAATCAACTTTAATGCCTGAATATATCAGGATATGTAAGGATAGAAGGAACCTAGATAGTGGGTAACAATATTAATTGCAACAGTCATCAGTGTATTTTGGTATGGATTATTATTATATTATATATATATATATATTATATTTTCACACCTGTTGCAGGACCGACCTTAAAACATTTACTCTGTGCTTCTTAGTTTTTTAACTAGGCTGCCTAATTTTCTTTATTTTAAATCCAGGAAGAATATTTTACAGGCAAATACATAAATACATAAATCTTTACGTGGAACTCCTGTTTAAAACCACTATCAGGGATTTCACATTAGATTGATTGCTACGTTTGTTTTGTATAGTCATGTTTTAATTTTATGTAATACATCTTATACTATATTTTAGTATAATATTAAAAGATCCATACTCTGATTCTGCTTAATCATCCAACTTGCTTATCCCATACTTTTCCTATTAGTTTTCGCATAGTTTTCTGCATAATATGCTTTAAAATGAAAAATAAGATTAGATTTAATTTTGCAATGCTCAACTACTTGGCTATTTTTCAGTCATGTAATGGGTGCAGGATAAAGGATACATGGCATACCTCTTTTTTCACAGAGTGACTGTCCACGTGACGCAGGTTGCTCTTCACCTTCAGAAACTCAGCAGACTCCTCCTCGGACAAATTTGGTGCGGGGTATGTGGGTGGAGGTGGAGGGATTTGTGAAGACCCAGGTGGAGGGATTTGTGAAGAGCCAGGTGGAGGAGGTGGGGGGAAAATGGGAGGAGGCGGAGGTTGCGGTGGCCCCTTCTTGTTCTGCTCCCCAACAGTGAGGTCAGGGTTCAGCATGTCCATGTAGGTCTGCATGTCGTTGATGGCTGTCTCAGGGCCCCCTTTGAGAAAAAAACACACAATTAGCATTTATCCGACGTAGGAAAGTCTGCCATTAACCTATTCATCCACTATCCATTCATCCACTCGCTTAATAATGATGACTAAGCAAGTTCATATTCAATTACATATAATAGTAAAATGGTCTGAAAGTACTGTTTTAACTGAAACTGAAACCAGGAAAAGAACAGGTACATGGATCTGCAGGTGGCTGGGTAGGCGTATACAGTACAGCTTGTGGATTTGCAGAGAAAATGAGAGGTAGTAAGCATTTTGGTTTTTATACATATATATATATATATATACACACAATATCTCACAAAAGTGAGTACACACCACCCATTTTTGTAAATATTTGATGATATCTTTTCATGTGACAACACTGAAGAAATGACACTTTGCTACAATGTAAAGTAGTGAGTGTACAGCTTGTGTAACAGTGTAAATTTGCTGTCCCCTCAAAATAACTCAACACACAGGCATTAATGTCTAAACCGCTGGCAACAAAAGTGAGTACACCCCTAAGTGAAAATGTCCTAATTGGGCCCAAATAGCCATTTTCCCTCCCCTGTGTCATGTGACTTGTTAGTGTTACAAGGTCTCAGGTGTGAATGGGGAGCAGGTGTGTTAAATTTGGTGTCATCGCTCTCACACTCCCTCATACTGGTCACTGGAAGTTCAACATGGCACCTCATGGCAAAGAACTCTGAGGATCTGAAAAAAAGAATAGTTGCTCTACATAAAGATGGCCTAGGCTATAGGAAGATTGCCAAGACCCTGACACTGAGCTGCAGCACGGCGGCCAAGACCATACAGCGGTTTAACAGGACAGGTTCCACTCAGAACAGGCCTCGCCATGGTCGACCAAAGAAGAGCACGTGCTTAGCATCATATTCAGAGATTCCTTTGGGAAATAGTCATATGAGTGCTGCCAGCATTGCTGCAGAGGTTGAAGGGGTGTTGGGTCAGCCTGTCGGTGCTCAGACCATACGCCGCACACTGCATCAAATTGGTCTGCATGGCTGTCGTCCCAGAAGGAAGCCTCTTCTAAAGATGATAGACAAGAAAGCCCGCAAACAGTTTGCTGAAGACAAGCAGACTAAGGACATGGATTATGGGAGCCAAGATAAACTTATTTGGTTCAGATGGTGTCAAGCGTGTGTGGCAGCAACCAGGTGAGGAGTACAAAGACAAGTGTGTCTTGCCCACAGTCAAGCATGGTGGTGGGAGTGTCATGGTCTGGGGCTGCATGAGTATTGCCGGGACTGTGGAGCTATATTTCATTGAGGGAACCATGAATGCCAACATGTACTGTGACAGACTGAAGCAGAGCATGATCCCCTCCCTTCAGCGACTGGGACGCAGGGCAGTATTCCAGCATGATAACGACCCCAAACACACCTCCAAGACGACCACTGTCTTACTAAAGAAGCTGAGGGTGAAGGTGATGGACTGGCCAGGCATGTCTCCAGACCTAAACCCTATTGAGCATCTGTGGGGCATCCTCAAATGGAAGGTGGAGGAGCACAAGTTCTCTAACATCAACCAGCTCCGTGATGTCATCATGGAGGAGTGGAAGAGGACTCCAGTGGCAATCTGTGAAGCTCTGGTGAACTCCATGCCCAAGAGGGTTAAGGCAGTGCTGGAAAATAATGGTGGCCACACAAAATATTGACACTTTGGGCACAATTTGGACATTTTCACTTAGGGGTGTACTCACTTTTGTTGCCAGCGGTTTAGACATTAATGGCTGTGTGTTGAGTTATTTTGAGGGAACAGCAAATTTACACTGTTACACAAGCTGTACACTCACTACTTTACATTGTAGCAAAGTGTCATTTCTTCAGGGTTGTCACATGAAAAGATATAATTAAATATTTACAAAAATGTGAGGGGTGTACTCACTGTTGTGAGATACTGTATATGTGAATCAAGACAGTGGAATTAAAATGACTCCAATACTACAATGCATGCCTGGCCCTACACACAAAAAATGTAATCAAAGAAACAGATGCAGATCTTGATCTTTCCACTGGAGGGCACCACTGGTTTTGCTCCAAGCATGTGGCCCTCAAAGCACCTTGAGAACATTTGTATACACAGTTTTCCAGTTCAGTGAGCACTACTGTTCCTGCACTTTATGGGTTACTGTAAAGGGCATGGTTTTGTTCAAAACACAAAGGAATTCAGAGAAATAAAGGCCAAAGCCCAGATTTATGAAAGTCTTTAGAAGATTACAAAATTTTTTGTATAATTATACAATTTATTAAGCCATGTAGGGCAAAACAGCTATGTATTTACTATATGTCTCATGTGGTCCCAATCATCATGGTGATGCAGGACGTTTGAAACTCAACAACCAGCCTTACTGTGTTAATGCATTAAAATCCTTTTAGGATCAGTGTGTGTGTGTGTGTGTGTGTGTGTGTGTGTGTAGTTTGATAGTGAGAGAGAGAGAGAGAGAGAGAGAGTATGATAGACTGGGTAAGAGTTTTGATGGTTTGCATGACAGTACGGCAGTCTGTCCAAGTTCTAGGCGAGAAACAATAGGTGAGAAATACCGGGATGGCATTTTGATCTGGCGAGATTTTGCAGTGTGCAAAGGATGAACTCCACGCGAGTCAAAAAATCCCATAATGCAATGGGACTGGTGCGGACAGTTTATGGAACAGTGCATCAGCAATTTTTAAGTATTAAACAGGACTTGTTCAACAATACCCGAATAAATTGTTGACTTGTTAAAGGTTTAAACAAGAAAATAGTTGTTACAGAATTTGAAACCTTCTTTGTGATCTCCATCATGCCTTAGTCGGCCAAGCTTACGGCAACGAATTTTCCTCAGCCTGTTAACCCCGCCCACTTTAAACCGCTAAATCAGTTAACTTTCCTGATGTGCATTTCGCCTTTAGTGCTTTAATCTGGTGGTCCCTTTAAGATTTTTGTGTTTATGATGACGTCGACGGTCACTTGACAATGCCAACATGGCGGATGTAGTATGTCTGGGATTGTATTCATACTACACACATATACTGATTAGTACGTACTCTTTCGACGGCCGTAAAGTAGGTACTGCATCGTCACAGTACGCGAATGTGTGTGAGAGTACGACAGAGTGTGTAAGAGGTATGGTAGCGTCTATGGCAGAGTATTGCAATGCATGTGATGATATGAAGTATGATTTTAAGTGCGAGTAACTATGAAAGTGTGTAAGAGGTCTGTGCCATAGTGGCATAGCGTGTATGACAGAGTATGATAGTATGTGTGAAAGGATTAGAGAGTGTGCATGAGGTTTGTTAGTGTGTATGTCAGCGTATGGCACTTTGTGTGTGAGAATACAATAGAACATGTAGGTGGGCTGGTAGTGTTTATGATAGAGTATGGCAGTGTGTGAGAGAGTTTGACAGTATGTGTGTGAGAGTATGAGAGTGTGTGTGAGTGTATGAGAGTCTGAATGGATGTGTGGGAGTGTATGATATGCATATGAATATGTAAGATGTGTATGTATGTATGTGAGGGAGTATGATATTAAGTGGATGACATCATGAAAGAGTGTGTAAGAGGTCTGGTAGTGTATAGGACAGAGTATTATAGTTTGTAAGAGAGTATGATAAAGTGGGCATGAGGTATGTATGACGTTTGCTAGTGTGTAGGGCAGTATGTGGGAGAAGGATAGTACATGTAAGAGGTTTGCGAGTGTGTATGAGAGTAAGGAAATATGTGTGCGAGTGTATGAAAGAATGCATAAGAGGTCTGGTAGTGTGCATGACAGAGTATGACAGACAGTGTCTGTGAGAATGTATGATAGTATTTGTGAGATGTCCAGTTTGATTTATAGCCTAAAATGCCTCTCATATGCTTTCCTTACCGATTACTCGTAATGGTGCAGAGATGCCCTTTTTCTCCCCCGTGCTGGACGGACTGGAGTTGGGCGTGTCGTAGTTGGATAGTGAGCTGGAGGGCGATCCTATATCGAAATGGGCTGCCGTGTTTAACGTGCCATTTGGAGACGAGTGGCCTGAGTCAGGCTGCTTATACTCCAGCTCTGCTGAGGGATCCCGCGACAAGACACGATGCTCCACGCTCTGGAAGGAAGTCAGGACCAAATATACTCTTCATTAGTTTCTAGTTTTTAATTCATTAGTTTTCTACTTCATTTATACTGAAGCTTCATGACTAAATCACTCCTCTGGAATCCGACACCTGCTGATTTAGATGAAGGTTCGCTGCTCTTAGGGTTTCTGGTATTTCATGTGGATGTAATGCAGAGGATTTTTATCCTAAAAGCTGTAAGGACAAGAAACAGTAACACATGTGCTTCTCACCATGTTTTCAACTGTACGAAGGTACTTGGCACACTGCTCATGTCCGTTGTATTCAGCCAGATCTGCTGCAGTAAAGCCGTCCTGGTCCCGAATACCCAGATCCACTCCATTCACCACAAGTATCTGACAGCACTATGAGGGCAGAAAGAGTAAGAGAGAGACTTTTAGAGAGACAGTATTATTACAATCAACTCCAAAATTACTGGCACCCTTTCACAAGCTCTAAATATAGACTGTTGCACGTGTTATTTGTTTAAGTATGCGTTTCTGCTAATTTCATGAAGTAAGACGATAATTTTTAAATTAACGGTGGAGTAGTCACTTTCTGATCCATGGTTATTTCCTTATACTCTGTACTTCTTGTGCATTTCTGTTATGTCTCTGGTTTATCACAGTGGTAAATATCCACCCATCCATCCATCCATCCATCTTCTACCGCTTACTCCTTTTCAGGGTCACGGGGAACCTGGAGCCTATCCCAGGAAGCATCGGGCACAAGGCGGGGTACACCCTGGACAGGGTGCCAGTCCATCGCAGGGCACAATCACATACACACTCACACACCCATTCATACACTACGGACACTTTGGACACGCCAATCAGACTACCATGCATGTCTTTGGACTGGGGGAGGAATATTACTTGTCTAAGCCATTATTCCAAAGAGTTTCTCATTCACAAAGAGACTTCAATCTTTCAGCACCCCACCCATTATTGTCCCCTCCCCCCAAGCCCTCTTGCCTCCCTCCCCCATACACCTACTTAAAATTTCCAATAAAATATGGACAGTCACCATGTTCCTGCTGATACTGTCTTAGCCTCGTTAGCACAATCTAGTCAACTGTGAGAAAATGCACTGAATACAGCGGTTTTACTAAACACATAATAATATCTGTGACAGTGTTACTCCCTGCCATATGTTAGTCTATGAAAAAGAGCTAAGGGCACTTAAACCAATTACTGAGTTCAAAAGAGCCTCTTGCTGAAGGAGCACATTCATGATGACAGCTGTTCGGCGTTCAAACTCACGGTGACGGAGAGAGTGTGAGTCTGCCCTCATTCTCTCTAGACCACTTTGCAGGGATAAAGTTACTATCATCTAGCGCTGCAGTCTTATTTATTCTGGCTTACTTATTCAACCTGCTGTTTCGCGTCCCACAGACAATTTACTGGTTTTAGACATTAAGCAAATCAGAAGTCAAAACACTAATCAATTAGCCTGAAATTATTTAGGTAATGTGTGTGAACAAAAGATTATTTTGTTATTTACTGCTTATAGCCTAAATGAATGGAACTATATGATGCTTGTTCCCGCTGAATGATAATAGCTATATATAAAACACTGTTTTGTAGTCAGGGGTCAAGTGTGATTTCCTTTGAAATATTCATTAGTCATATTCATAGTCATCTCTCAATATTAATAAGGCAAGACGGATAATGCATTAGCACTGAAATATCACCGCAGCTAAGGGAATCACACTGAAACAGTTTTAAAATTTAGACTCAAATGACCCTCTGTACAGGTTACGCAACTTCCTATGTGGGCAGGAAAGGCACACATATTCCCTTTAATGGCAAAATCTGCTCCGTCAGATCGCTTACGCTTTACTCGGTGAGTCATGCAAATGATGGTTTTCCACTTTGCATTCGGATTAACCAACACCTGCTTTTTCCTCTGTGTGCCAAGCCCATATTCCATTTAATTGGCCGCATGACTTCCGCTGCAACTACAGAGAGCATGAATACTCACTTAATGGTATGATTTAGATCAAAATGAGCATATATTGCATTTGTCATAGGTAAAAGAATCATACATTTTTATGTCTGATAAACCTTTGGTATGCAATATGACAACAGAAATTACAATGCTGTAACACTGAGCATTTCCTCACACTTAATTCTGTGCATCACTCACCTCCAACTCTCCATTCTCAGCCGCATCATGGAGAGGCGTGCCACCCCAGCTGTCTGTCACGATTTCACCACCATGGAGGAGGAGCCAGCTGAGAACCTTGGCATGGCCTCGGCTGGCAGAAAAGTGCATAGCAGTGGCGCCATCGTTGTCCCGGTCAGACAGGCTGATGTTTGTAAAGTTCATCTGCACAGAAGTGAAACAGACTCAATGTAGTAGACAGTGGCAGACAATCACGGTGGCTCAGAGGATACTAGGAGAATTAATAATCACAGACTTCTTGAGTTCATCCTGATCACAGAGGACAAAGGGATCAAGCTGAATCGATTCAAACAGATGTACTTCCAATAGCAAGGATAATCTGTATTTGCATACTTCAGTTCAAGGTGGAATAACATTGTCATCTGCAGTACATTCAGCTTTCTGTTATAATTCACCATAAAGATGATGAGGTAGTGTTCAATTTTATAGATTACACACACCTGTGTCCTAAACCACGCTGGATTAAGTCTGTGTGATATTGCCAAAGAACTGAATTGCAGTGTACTTCTAATGTGAGACATTTTTTTCCCCATATTATTTTATTTGTCAAAGTATTCCTTTCAGATATCTCCATTAACGTTACTTTGGGTTTAAATAATCTGCAATGAGTAAAATCCAGTGGGTTAAAACATCTATTTGAATAAAAAAAAAAGATAAAACAATAAAATAAAATAAAAAAAAGAGAGAAACTTTTCACAAAAGTGTATCAACTTAAAAGGAAATGCAATTTCCCAACTGCTGGGTGAAAGGTGGAAATGAACAAAGGTGTAAGGATGTACAAACTGTACTCATCTAAATGCTTTATATACATGTAAATGAGAATCAATTGTAAATTCGTGCAAAACCTATTCTCACTCACCAACCAAACAATAACAGTATTATGTCCCATCTGGGAGGCAGCATGCAGAGGCGTCATTCCGTCATTGGCTCTAATAGTTGGCTCTGCGCCACAGTCCTTCACCAGGTACTGGACAGCCTCTAGATGGCCTTCCTGACATGCAAGATACAGAGGTGTGGCACCGTTCTTGGTTTGGAAGTTGACAACACTGGAAAAAATAAAAGATGGAAAACAGAGATTGCTTGGTTAGCTTACGAAAAGCTGACTGAATTATACAAGGCAAACCTGATCGAAGAAAAGAGGATGTAATTGATGGTGTTTTTTTGCAGAATAATTAAATAGTGTTTTAGGCTTGATGATGAAGGAAAGTAAAACACAAAAAGGTGTTTTTTTTATTTTTATAATAACCACTGAAACTATGTCTATCCACTTCAGAAAACAAGCATCATTGTGAAACTTTAAATCTCAGATTTCTGTAAAACAGAACTGATGGTTTCATGATTAATGTGATGCTTTAACATTTAAGCCATTCTTATTAGCCAAACTGAGCCGAACTCTCCAATCACATCAGGAGGTCAGAGAGTGAGTGAAAGCCTCCTGTCTAAATCCCATAAGGATGGTTTTATTTGGACATCGACTGACAAGTTAGCAATGAATTTCCTAAGAGGATTAGTGCTGCTCCATTGGTTTTAGTGTTACACAGTGACGGAAATGGAGTGAGAGGGTCAGGTAGGGAGAAGGAGAAGAGTCGGAGAACTGGATTCTCCTTGAAACCAATTCCCCTTTTCACAAAAGAACAAAACGCATGCACTCTTACTGGAGGGAATATTCCATATTGCAATTAAATATGCAAGGTCCCACAAACTTGTCAACAAGATTATGCAAGTCCATAAACAAGCCAAAAAAAAGGTCCCCGTAGATCAGACCTGGTCTAAATGAAAACAAAGAGGCACTGAATATTTCAAACTAGAAGAAGAGGGCTTATTCAGGGGCTCTGTCATTAGGAAGTGGTCAGACGGGTGAAAGATTAATGAGTGTAACCTAGCAGGCTCAGTCACCTGTGTACTGGGTCAGGAGAGAAAGCATAAAAAGCTCAGAATCACTCTACCACACTACACACACACACACACACACACACACATATTGCAGGAACAGTACAGGCACATTATATGATACAGAATCCTTAGAAATGTATTCAAAACATATTCAATATCTGGCCATCATGAGATCATCTGATTTTCATGTCTGATGTCATCTTTTGTCAGTGGCAAGAAATGTGTGAATAATTTAGGCTCAAGTAAAAAAGTTTGTCTCCTCCTTGAACACAAGCCGATGCAAGAGGACACATAGCTAACTCAGTCAAAAAAGTCTCACTAGACCTTTTGTTCAAAGGACAAACACTCATTTTCATAGTGCGGGCATATTGGATATCTGGAGAGAGATACTGAGGGTTTTTCTCACAGAGGTGACCTGCAGTTCAACATGCTAACGTTACTGCAAATGAACTGACTTACAAGATTGAAATTCATTGTCTGTCTATTGTAGCCTATATCATGTCTGTCAAATACATTCAATATACACTTAACATGCTAAGCTGTTTTAACATTTAATCTAACTCTGAGACACAGAGGCATGACTACTGATCTAAGCATGAATCTTTTGCTATTCATAAGATTCTAAACAGAAAAATGGTGCACTTATATAGCACTTTTATCCAAAGCGCTTTACACTGTGTCTCATTCACACACCAATGGTAGCCATGCAAATTGCATGCTAACTTGCCAACTTGAGGTTCAACGTCTTACCCAAGGACACTTCGGCATGTGGAGTCACCCGGGCCGGGAATCGAACCGCCAACCCTATGATTGGTGGACAACTCGCTCTACCAACTGCGCCACAACCGCCCCAGAAAAAGAAACCCTGGCAAAAGAAATCATTTCACCCAAGACTTTACAAGAAATGGACAAATTTTTAAGCAATGCTGCTCCCAAAGTGCTATCAAAGCTATCAATACATAAAATTTAGCAAGAACTAGCTAGCCATGGTCAAGTTAACTTGCTTATACATAATTAGCATATTTAGCCTTCCTTTTAGAATGTTTAAACACAAAAAAGAAATGCAAAATCAATCTAAACCAAATCATCCAAATAGCTACAGTTTTCTTTGAGCAAGACCGTTAACCCTCTACAGCTATCTCAATGCTGACTCAATTATAAGATGCCCTGAAAAAAGCTTCTTTGAAATAAAATGATAGTTAGCAATAAAGAGAGAGACCATATGGAAAAACTAAGATAATACTGTGTCACATAACAGTGAAGTGCAACTTAATTTGTCATTTTAATATTTAAATATGTATGTTTCTTCGGCATGGTCTCCCTCTTTGGACTAAAACACTTGCTAATCCCAGCTAAAGCCTTAATCTGCACTAACTGATTGCATAACTGCCCAGTGCCATGCAGAGTCTTATGTGTCTGGCTAGTGTTATGTCCATGTGTCTTGTGTTGTGTTTATATTCCATTAACATTATTAGTGGACAGTCACAAAATATAGTCCACAGCCTGTGACAACATGATACGAGCAAAGAAAAGCCAAATCTGATCGGCTCTCATAAATCGCTGCCACACTGTCCAAGTGCTTTATCTACGTCTGTCTACGATCCCTTTCACTTTTTCACAAAAGGACAGTGATATCCTAACGAAGGACACATTCCACACCATTACACAGCTGGCGTAAATACTGGTTGATAACAGCCAGCACGTCTGCTGTTCAGAACAGATAGCAAGGAAACAAGATGGGACAATTGAGACTTTTTGACAAATCACAATTCAACAGAACAATACTATTCTTTTGTGATATGCACCATTGGATGGCACCATTTAGCCTTCTGTTTATCTGGTGTTTGCATGGGGGCTATAACTCATTGGACTTTTATATTATACATCACTAATCGCTTCTTCGTTGTGGTACATTACAATTAAACAGACTAGAATACTTTTTCTTTCACAGGTGCTTCCACCAAGTCTTAAAATAGGATGGTATTTCAATTAAATTCCATTTTATTTTTTATACAACTTTAAGCAATAGATATTGTGACAAAGCAGCTTTACAGAAATTTTGGCGAAGATTTCAGATGCCTAATCAACAACCAAGTACGAAAGTAACAGTGGCAAAGAAAAACCAATAAGAGGACGAAACCCTGAGAGGAACCAGACTCAAAAGAAATGCCATCTGCTTCTGGGTTTCACTGGATAAATCATTCCTCTTCTACACGCTGATGTTCAGTATCAGCATATAGCGAATAAGATTCCTGGGGTGAGCTCAGGACAGTCTTTATGATTACAGCAGAAGTTAAATCTTGTGTTGTTCCCCATTTGATGTAGCTTGCTTATATTATTAAATTCCAGTATTAAAAAAATCATCGGTTATCTTTTTGGGGGGGTTAAGCGGTTACCAAATTATACAAAAGAATCTATTTGCTATCACTTCAATTGTATTATCATAAAGCGACCCGATGCAGTTGTGTTGTATCACCACTGAAATGCTAATAAAGCTATCCTCAAGTGCCATTAAGAACACTATAACCCTAATGAGGGTCATTCTCAGCATTTGGCACTCATCCCAAATCTGCCATATTTCAACGAGGTAACAGATTCTTCCATGGGGGTGTTATCTCCGGACGTCAAAAACAACCCTATCAACACAAGGCAGGGCCGGCAGAAAGCGGACCTCTATTCAACAGTATTTGTTTACCTCATTTGGCCAGGGGTCACCATGGTGACGGAAGCGCACACTGCTCAATGGGACTGAGGTATTGAGCACCAGCACAGCTTTCTTCCTTATTAAAATTTCAGGAGTATTGCATCTGTTCAACTCAAGAGGAACTCCTAGAGTGAAGGCACCTTTAGTGCATACTAGGCCTAAAACTCAGCCATGCTGCAAGCATATCCAGCATGTAAACCTTTTAGCAAACTCCACTCCATTTTTGGGTTATTATTCAGTAATTAATCTTGGAGCATATTCAGCAAATACTTTGAATTGTTCAGTGACTCCAGTAAAACTAATAGGGAAAATATTTAATTATAAAAGTGTGGAATGTCCCTGGGTACTTGGAGTTTAAATAATTAAAGATGAGAAGTGAGAACCTGAAACAAATATTTCGCATTATTCTTGGGTTGCCTTTTTGGGAAATCCCTGCAGACAGCAACAAATGTAACCAGTGTAGAGGCGAAATTTTTAACGCAAGTGAGTCATGGGCTAATTTTGTATATTTCCAATGTTTGATGTACATCATAAAATGTCCAGTGAATGTACATGCAAAGTAGGTGTACCCGAAGACACAACAGTATATATACTGTTGCAAAGTACAGGTCAAGAGCTTCAGTTAATATTCACATCAAACATAGGAATGGGGAAAAAGATATGATCTCAGTGATTTTGATCATGGCATGGTTGTTGGTGCCAGAAAGGCTGGTTTGAGCTGGGATTTCCACACACAACAGTCTCTAGAGTTTGGTGTGAAAAACCAAAAATATCAGTGGGCGTACATAAGTGAGGTCAGAGAATGGCCAGATTAGTTTGAGCTGAAAGACGGCCACGATAACTCAAATGACCACTCTTTACAACAATGGTAAGCAGATAAGCATTCCAAAAAAGTACAACATGTCCAATCTTGAGACAGACAGGCTACAAGAGCAGAAGACCACATCAGGTTCCACTAATGTCATGCAAAAATCTGAGGCTAGAGTGGACACAGGCTCACTGATACCTGACACATGAAGATTGTAAAAACATTACCTGGTTTCAATCTTCAAGTGTTTTCATTCAACTTTTGCATGCTTGACTGTTTAAGGAAAGGAAACTATAAAAATGTCAGCTAGCTTGGGACTTCTAGGTCACTTACAAGATATATCTGGGATTTTTGAATGGAGATGCACCTGCAGGCTGCCACTTGATTTGCAACTTACACAAAAGGCCTGGGTGGTGTCGTTAAGGATGTACGTGTTCAGTGGTGCATGTAGAATCTGAATCACAATAACAAGGCCATAAGTGTTAAGTGTTATCTCTATGGGGCAGAGTTCCACTGAGACAGAGCTGATTAGCAACAGCGTGTGTGTGTGTGTGTGTGTGTGTGTGTGTGTGTGGGGAAAGGTAGACAAGAGGGTGAAAAGGAGAGCTTATTTTACACTGATGTTTTGCCTCATATTCCAAAAGTTGACGAAAAATATAATTGACTATGAATTGAAAGATCTTATGAGATGACCAACATGAATGTGACATCCACCAAATAATTGCCTTATTAACCTTCATGCTGATTTGTCATAAGTTTCATTTACTTTTTTGAAATTGTGTGTTTTGGTTACAATAAAGAATCCCTATTCTACTGTTCAATATAACGTAAAGGTTGTATTGTATGCCGTTTTAGAGTATGACCTAGAAACACATCAATATGCACCTTAAACCTTTAACAAGCATGGATTGCTCGTTCTATATATGCACAGTGTTGTATTCAAAAGCTACTTGGTTTTCCTAGATGTTTTCTATGTCATTTTAATACATAGATTCACTACATGCAAAATTATCAATATAGTATTGATTGTCAACAATATGATCATGGGAGACATTTTTCTGGGATTTGATGACTAATTTCTAATACATGATCAATTATTTATTATGTATAATGACAAATTGAGCTTCTGCCCAATAAAAACATTTAACCGATAATGGGCACTGATCACACTAAGGGCATCTAGGTTAGCCTGGTAGTTAATCCACCCCTGTGTGCACCTAAATGATCTTACTTTGGGCTGTGTCCCAATAGCAGCCTGAGCATGGCCAAGTCGCCCTTAGCAGCAGCGTAGTGAACAGGCACAGCACCTGTGTCCATGGCAACGCTGGGATCCCCTTCTCCACTCTTTAGTAACCAGTCTGTGACCTCATGATGGCTGAAGCGTGAAGCCAGGTGCAGGACGGTGGCTCCTGAGTTGTCTTTACTCTGCAAACACAAGAGAAAAATTAAATAAGGAATAAAACCCTTGAGGGTTGTGCAGTTATAGGAAATTAAGCAATGATGTGGTCATGTCGTGTGGCCCGACGCATAGTGGAGTTCACACCAAGTTGATTATTTTCCAGGAATAGCATGACCCAAAGTGTTTTATTACAGAGCAATTTGGCAAAGATTACAATATGTTATTAATTATACAAAGGCACATCATACATTTTATTCAATTATAGTTACTTTTGTGGAACAAAACAAGATAGCTACTCACAGGTTTTCAGTTAAACAAAATATAGGTTTTTCATTTCCAATTAATTGAAATATATATATATATATATATTTTTTTTTCATTGGAAATGCCATCTCAGGTGTATCTCACATCATGGGTCAACTTTGGGAAAAGTTTTCAAACATGTCTAATGTGTTTGACATGCTGAGGAACAAAACACACAGAGAACAGAAAACAGGTCATAATAATACACACACTGGAAGCGACCAGACATGATTGTTTTGTTCCCTATACTGTATTTCAGATAGTTAGATTAAGTCAGTCAGCTGGCTCTACTGGTGTCAGATATTCAGATATACAGCATAAATTTAATTCAAACTGACAAAACAACAATTATTTCCTCGAAGTTGCAAATACATGAGCTGCAGCCAAAACTGTGTATTAAAAAGTTAGTCATTGCACCATTGGGGTCTAGAATTTAGGCAAATTACTTAGTATGCATTATGTGGTTTGGGATACAGCCATGAATTCTGCATGAATGTCTATTGATTTTGCACTCACAGCCATGAGATTTAATTTGACAGTGTAGAAAGGCAGAGCACACATTATGACATGTTATTAGCTCGCAATACCCTTTTCTACCAGAGAGGGCAAAATTCCAAACTTCTGCATCAAGCAGCTTTAAGAGGCAGTTCAAACAAACATAAGCTCTTTCAGCTGTACTTCAGTAGCCATCTCATGTATCAAACACAGTGTTGTTGCTAATCCCATGAGCTTTATGTTACATCGAATGACTAACCCTAGCTTCCGAATTGCAGAGGAGATAACTGATGTTAGTGAATGTGAGAAGGAGAAAGAACATGGAAATGAAAGAGTGAGCTCTGGTTACATATCCATTATGGCAGCTACTACCCTAACCTTTTAACACAAAGGTTACTGGATATGATTTCATTTACGTGTTTACATCATACGCAAGCCTTATTTTTATACTGGCTGCTTTTGTCAGCGTGTGTGTGTGTGTGCGCACGCGTGCCCACGTGTGTGTGTGTGTGCGCACGCGTGCCCACGTGTGTGTGTGTGTGTGTATGTGTGTGTGTTTGTGAGTGTGAAAACAATGAACACAACACTGCATACCATGAACACAACACTGCATACCAAAAGCAGCAGCAAAGATTCTTCTGTGTGTAACATCTAACTAAACCTCTTAAAAGTTGTATTAATGATATATGCTGTCTCCCATGTGGAGTAAGATTTTTAATTAATTCATTAATACAAATCTACCGCACACAACTCTTTCCACACACTTCAAGATAACTTGTAAAATTCAAGCTAGTTTCATTATAACTGGGACAGGCAGTAACAAGCTATATATATATATATATATATATATATATATATATATATATATATATATATATATATATATATATCAGATACTTACTGCATTATTACTGTGAATGTGAAAATTTAAAAGATCTAAACTGCATGATTCATATAACCTATCAAACAGATGAAGTTAAGAATGCGTTCATAAGACTGGATCTTCCACTGAGGTAGGTCAAGTCCTCAAACATTTTCAATTCTAATAAATTTTCAGTAACCAACAATTTTTAAAAAATGTCGCTATTTGATATTAGTTAATCTTGTATCGCTTTGAATGCCTTTCTAGATGTTGCACCATCACAGAACAGTGTGCTCACTGCCCCGTTTAGCTCCATAGAGTTATTATGGCATTTACTGGTCAAAAGTTGGTACAACAACGAGCACTAATGGAGGCCCATTGTGGCAGACATCACGCTGCCCCATACTCAGCAGACAGGACACTTAAGGACAGTTAATGATATTACCTTGTCTGTGGAAATGGCAAAGGGAATTGTGTATTGAACACGGGTGATTTTCTTTTATAAAAATATATTTGAACATAAGAGAACACTGCTGCATATCTTTTTAGTCCACAGCTTTTAACACTCTTTCTAATTAGAAAGAATGCGATTAGCAAGTTAATACATACTCTTATGCCACTAGCTATGTTGTTAATGTGTCTTTGAAGTGCAATTATCAGTAGCAGAAACCATCTGCACCAATTGCTATTGTCTGAGGTCAATAAAGCTCTGTTAAAAAAAAACTGCTGAAAAATCAATGAGTTAAATTTCTTTCCAAATTAGACAAATAAAACAAAAAAAAGTGTTATGGAAATGATGTTTAGCTTGATCAATTATAGGAATTGTTTTTTTATTTATTTTTTACATAATGTTAGGCGTTTTGTCTGTGCTGGGGCGCTGGCTTGTAGAGCAGACTACATATTTGCATTCTTTGGCTGAAAATTGGTGTAAATGGTTTCTTCAATTTCATTCAAGTCTTTCAAACTCTTAGCTGCCAATTATGGGGTTATTCTAAAAATTCACTAGATGGTAGCCTATAAGAGAAGTCAAATGTGATAGCCTTCTGTGTGAGTCTATGTCATTATTAAGGTCATCCTGCCCCACCTAAACCACTCCTTAAACACACATCATATATTCAGAATAATTAAGACGGTTTGTGGTCTGAGCTTTAGATATAAAAACCTATACACTCCATTTTGGTCCGTATAATTCCTTAAAATATTGCATGAGATCAGGTTGCTGAAACAGGAAGCCATGGTTGTGGAGTACCACACTGGCGTCATTCAAATGGACTTTACCATTCCATGCATGCAAATTAGGGCACATAAAGGTCACACGAAAAAAAAACTTATATCCGACTTGTTGTGCTGCTTTACATACAAAATTAAAGATATTGTACTGAAAAAAATTTGCGATAAAGATAGCCCTTGTGTGTGATCAAAGATGTCGTTTTCATGTTTCTTTTATACATTTATAATATTCTCCCATACAAACCTCGATTTTAGCCAAGCTCTTTTTTTTATGACAGACATTTTATTAGGACAGCCATTTTGCTGGTTTTGGGAATGCACTCATTCAAATGCACTTGGATTGCAGACAGTATCTGAACCTGGTACAGATATTTGTTTAAAGTGATTCAGCTCTAAGATCTGTAAGGGTTCTTACACATTTAACAAGAACTTTGAAATCAACATTGTATTTTATATGATGGCGTGAACTTAATTCAACTTAACACACTGGTTAGTGCTGAAACATTACTATTAATGTCTATCATACTTAATATTTAATGAAAAAAATTGCTCTTGGATAAATGATAGCCAGCGCAAATTCGTTGTTACGTCATATTACATTCATCCATCCATCTTCAACTGCTTACTCCTTTTCAGAACTGTGTGATTTACTGTCCCCATATTCATTACTAGAGCAGTATTTTCCAACCCAGCCTTCATAACTTCATCTACCCCAACATGCCCCCAGCTCCAAACCAATCACTCAAGACTACGAAGTATGGTCAGTGTATTAGGAGCTGGGACAGAACAAAGATGTAGACCCTGAGGACTGGATTTAGTAACACTGAGCTGAAAAATGGCTTGCTCAGTTGGGATAAATTCGCACCTTTAATGTCTGTATACCGTGTTGATATTTCTGTAAAGCTGCATTGAGACAATGTCTATTGTAAAAAGCGCTATACAAATAAAATAAAAATGAATTGAATTGAACCATACATTGATGCTAAATAAATATATATATATTATATATGTTTATATATATATATATATATATATTTATATATATTGTGTGTCATAGTGCAGCGGTCCCCAACCTTTTTTGCGCCAAAAAATATCAGTTCAATATCAGACAATATTTTCACGGACCGGCCTTTAAGGTGTGGCGGATAAATACAACAAAATAAAATGATAGGACCGGCATAAAAACTGGGGTATTTTTAAAATATAGTAATAAACGTGAATCCAATTTGAAATCGCAACTTTATTAGCAGCGTCCTCGTAACATCCTCTCTCCCCCTTAAGACTCTCTGGTCTCTATGGTAAGGTTTCAACAGATCACGTGACCGAGACAAGCGTCTTGACATGCGTGAAGAGTGAGTCGTAGAAGGACGTAACGGAGAGAATCCGCTCATTTTTCAGATCCAGTTAATAAATAAAACGGAAATAATGTAAGTTATTTATTCTTTCTGTGCGGCCCGGTACCAAATGACCCACGGACCGGCACCGGTCCGCGGACCGGGGGTTGGGGACCGCTGTCATAGTGTGTAACAAATACCGTTCATAAATGTCCATAGCCAATAAAAATGACTAAAACAATGGGCGCAAGGGTTCAATGTAATGATCCAATGATTACATCATACAGATTAGTGCTGGGCAATATAACAATATAATATTGATATTTTAAAATCCATTTCAGTTTAAAATAATTAATTTTTATAGACATTGCATGTATTTTTCATAGGTTTTTAAAAACAATGAAACAATACTTCTTTTGGCAGTTTGTTACCAAACCTACACCACAGATGGTAGAGGTGGACAATGCATTATCGCCCATTATTGTTCTCAACACTGGCGCCCCTCAGGGGTGTGTATTTAGCCCACTTCTTTATATTCTCTATACAAATGTCTGTCAGAGTCCAGTCACCACCACTCATTACTTTAAATATGCAGACGATACTGCCATTCTTGCACTGCTTAATAAGGACAATGATTCTTTTTTGGACTATCAATGCTCCATAACACATTTTAGTACATGGTGTGATGATAACTTTCTCCACCTTAATATCGAAAAGACTAAGGAACTGGTTTTTAGCTCTTCCAAAACACTGACCCATCGTTCCAGTATTACCTTTAACGGAGAGATGATTGAAAGCGTGGAGCATTTTAGATATCTGGGCATTAGATTGGATAAACATCTCAATTTCAATCAGCACACTCTAGGTATTTACAAGTGCTGTCAAGAAAGACTCACAGTTATTTGTAAACTTAAACATCTGTCTGTTCAGAATAATCTGCTTCTTCTTCTGTACTGAAGTATTATTCAACCGGTTCTAATGTATGGTGCCATTTGTTTTTTCCATATGCTAACAGAACAAACTCTTGAAAATAACTAATTATTGGTATTTTATTGCTAATAAAATTATTGGTATTTCCACCCCCAATTTATGGGAATGTGTCAGTTCATATATGCTCCGGAAGGCACATAAAATTTTAAATGATCCAAACCACCCACATTTATCAATATTTCAACCCCCTTCCTTCTGGCCGCAGGTAGGAGTTTTGTTCCTATGGCTATACGAGCATTAAACACATAGGTAATCAGCCATTTTGATGCCAGATTCATTCGTTGAATGATGATCCTGGTGTTTTTCTATTTGTTCCATCTCCCCTCTATGCCTGTGATTGTTTATGATGGTTTATATGTATTATGATGTTATGTTTTTGTTTTTCGATGCACCCACGGTGGAAACAAATTTCCAATAGCATTATCTATCAATCTAAAAAACCAGTCGAATTAACAGAAAAATTGGACTAATTGATAATTAGCTACCTTAAAGGAGACATAATAAACAAAACTACATTTTCCTTGTCAGTCCATAGAACTTGTCACCACAACTATCAGCCACTGATTTGTGAAATGTGAAGTCTCCATCATTGACTACGTTTACATGGACAGCAGTAATCTAATTATTGACCTTTTTCTGAGTAATTCAGTACTGTGATTAAGATGTTTACATGAGTCGCTTTTAGAATACTCCTTTCATGTTCCCGTTTTACATGTTCTAGAACATAGTTCGATTAACAGCACACGTCATTACGTCCCCCACGCCACGCTGTTCGACGTTCCCTCCATAATTTCACGTAGCAACATACAGTTCATTATGGTTCATTTTATCTTCATTATGGTACCGTATACAGGTTTGGGTTTTTTAATTTTTAATTTTTACGAAACCTTCAAGTGCAGCTAATTATTTGTCATGCTGTACATGCAAATAGACATCCGCTTGAAGCCGTGGACTGCGTCCCATACCGCGTACTGACCTACTATAAAGTAGCCGAGATACATGTATTTCGCTTACTATATAGCAAGTAAGTACACGGTTTCGGACACGGCTTTCTTGTTTGCCGTAAAACGGTGTCAATAGTGTGATTAAGGTGTTTCTGTAATACACGTTGATAATGTGACTAAAACAGGAGTAGTCCACATGTCTTATTCGATTTGTGTTTACTTGGAGTATGACTTTAGTCAGAATAAGGTAGTAAACAATTGCTGTTTTGTAGTTTCTTAATCAGAGTATTGTCTTAATCGGGTTAATATTGGATTATTGTTGTCCATTTAAGCGTACTGATTGTGGCATATTTTCCTTTTCCAGGAAATGTATGAATCAAGAAGAAACCAGCAAACGGTCCATTCTACATGAGTAACCACACACAAAGCTTTCATGCTTTACTGTCACGACTCCGATTTCACCTGACGCTGCTTGCGTCACGTTCCGTGTAAAAAGATGCGTGCTGTCATTACTGTGCATCACGTGCTGACTCCCAAGATGCCAAAACACACACACAAAAAAAACAAGGACTGGTGCTTATTTCCCGTAAGAAAATTCCTCCTAACATGTTTTGATAACAATACGCTCATGTAGGTACGTTAATATATGTATTCAATATTCCAATTTTATAAATAAAAAAAGTAGTGTCTGATTATTTTGCAGATTAGGGTATTAGATAGTTTTGACCTTAATGATATTAAATATATCCATCATAGGGAAAAAACACAAGATTTAGATATAGAATATGAATTGAAATTGATGTGCTGCAAGTTATTCACTGATCCAGATCTCTGTTCATAAAAGGTTTGATCTCCTCAGCAGAAAACAGACTAACAACCACAACCTCTTCACCCAGATGAGAGAAGACTTTGAAATACTTAAAATAGTATGACAAAGTGTCCCATTCAGGTAATAAGACAGGGCTTCCACTATGAAACAATGATGTGTCATCTCAGCAGTGATAATACATTACTAAATATGAGCAAATATCCATCCCGGTGAATATATATATATATTCACCGGGATGGATTGAATGTACAACTGTTATAGAAAGGACTGTATGTTATATATATATATATATATATATATATATATATATATATATATATATATACACATACAGTCCTTTCTATAACAGTTGTACACATTCAATACATTTATATGGACAGCAATAATCTAATTGTTGACCTTATTCAGAATAAGACAATATTGTGATTAAGATGTTTACATGAGTTGCTTTTAGAATATTCCTTACATGTTATAGGACATAGAGCGATTACCTGCACACGTCATTACGTCCCCACGCCACGCCGTCCGACGTTCCCTCCAGAATTTCATGTATCAACATACAATTCGTCCTCATTATGGTACCGTATACAGTTTGGGGTGTTTTTATTTTTAATTTTACGAAAGCTTCAAGTGCAGTTAATTATTTGTCACGCTATACGTGTTAATAGACAACTGCTTGAAGCCGTCGGCTGCGTCTCAAACCGCGTACTTATCGTCTATATAGTAGCCGAAACACCTGTATTTAACCTACTATATATCAGGTAAGTACACGGTTTCGGACAAAGTCATGCCCTCTTGTTTCCCATCAAACAGTTGAGCACTGCCGTGTGTGTATGTGTCCTGTTGCAAAATGCGGTGAAAACTCACACATGACGTTAATAGTGTGATTAAGGTGTGAACATGTCTGTAATGCACTGCGATAAAGTGACTAAAACAGGAACACTCTACATGTCTTAATTCGATTTGTGTTTACTTTGAGTATGACTTTAGTTGGATTAAGGTAATCCATAATCGCTGTTTACATGCTAGTTTCTTATTCATCTTAATCGGGTTAATATCAGAATATTGTTGTCCACGTAAACGTACTGACTGATACTGCAGCACATGTGCCATAGGTTTATCAGGAGAAATTGAACAAATCCCTAGTCCTGGGAAGAGAAATACACTTACTAGTCACTTTATTTAACATATCTACTTCACTAATCCAGCTTAATCACCTTAATTCATGAGATCAATTTGAATAAATTCAGGCGACTGCACTCCCAACTCAAACCTTTTCCTTATGACATGGACATAAGACTATAGATCATATATGCTACACAGTTTATGTCAATGGCCATCTAGACCGGGCGTTCTCAAAAACTTTTGCAGACAGGCACCCCTTCAATTAAAAAAAAACAACAACAACAACAAAAACAGATAGTAGAGCTGTAGCATAATCCAACTATTCAAATATTAGGCTCATTAATTTAAATTGTGCAAAATATGCAGGCGATTTATTGGAGTTTATTAATCCTTATCTTTGCACGGATAAAACACATTATTTTCAAGTTGACATTTATAGACTGACTTGTTTCTGAGTTGAGTTATTAAAGTTTGGATTAAACTCATTCAGTTTAAGTGAAGCATGGCCAGGGGGTCTTTGATTTTTGTTTGATGTTAAACTGGTACAAATCACAACCCACTAGTATCATAGTTAGTATGTTTCATCACAGAGTTCTTATAGTTATTAGCCTTTTTGGCAAGTCGGACAAGAATGTTCGAGTTGGGAGTGACTTTGCCAGTGACTTGGCTATGCTTCTTGGACCCATGGGGGTCCAGTTTGAGAACAACTGGTCTAGACTATCACTGTAAGATTCTGAGCATAGAGCTGCTGCTGCCTGGATTTTGGTTCTCTTTTGGCATTGAGGTGTTTAAAACATTCAAACTAGCACCACACCCACACATCAGTGTCACTGTTGCGCTGAGAATGATCCACCAGCCCAATTATCACGAAGGTCTCTTTCCACTGACGAGAGATGCTTTGGGGAGAGGATGCCATGTGCCAGACCATGCACAGCTGGCGCACCTGCTCTGTACACCCCGAGCTGAGTTTGTGTTTAAAACGGGAAGTTGGGAGTTAAAACCCATCACACTCACCGAAGCTTCACAGCCTCCCTGAGACAGGAGCCACTGCAGGCACGCCAGGTTGCCGGTGGCGGCTGCGTCATGAGCGGGGCTCGCGCCGTTATGAGCCAGGCTGTTCGCCTGTAAGCCCGCTTCTTCCACCAGGAACTGGAGGCACTGGAGCTTGCCAGCGCGCGCCGCGTGGTGCACGGGCGTCGCTCCGAGCGAGTCCTTCACATCACTATTGAGCACTTTTTCCTCTAATTGCACTTTCAGAGTATCTATTTCGCCTTGCCTGGCGGCGAGAAATGTCCCCTCCACGGTCATAATGACTCCCTGTGACAAAGTGACTATTCATGCACCATTGACCATGTAAAAACAAATGAGACAAATTAATCAGAAAAAGTCACAAGCACGCAATTTCCTTATTCACTCCATGCAAGTAATCGTTTAAAGGCAAGAGCAGCTCGGTCGGCATGTCACGTCACATGGCCATGTAGCATTACTCAGTTGTTAAGAGACAATGAACAGAAGTCTAACACCAAAGGTGCGCACGAGCTAGCAAAGCCAGTCCATTTTGTTAGAATGCGCGCGGATCGTCTGATGTTTCCCGTCGCGCGCTTTCCCAACAGCTCCAGGACACCCGTTACCCGTTTCCGTTATTCTCCCACAAGTTTCTAGACAGCCCGCCTACATTTCTGGCGATGAATCGTTGAACATTTTGATGCGTTTTCTTCTTCGGGTCCCTTTAGACGCTCTTCGCTGCCTCGACAACTTGTTAAATAATCTATGAAGGGGAGGAGGGTTGGCTGCTTTGGTTGTTACCTGCCTCGCTTAAATCGGCTCAGCGTTAAAGGGGCAGCGCGTGCAAACAACGTCATGTTTACACGAGTTCACCCGCCGTGCGCGAGCCTCTATTCACCACGCAATTATAGATAGCGCGCGTTTCAGTTCATTTGACTAATCTAGTGCCATGTAGGATTTTATATTTGTCTTACAGCTGTAGTTTGTTTTAATTCTACTTAATTTTATATTTAATTAATATTTTGTTCGATATGTTGGTATAGGCTATTTTGTTGGGTTTTCTTTTCATTATTAGCCTATCAATTTGCACTATTATTACTGTTGATATTATTATTGGGGGGTTTCCCGCTGTGTCAGTGTAGCCTATTACAAATTCCAGGCTGTTAGCGTTAGGATTTTCATAAAACGGTCTTTACCCTTTATCACCAATAGATGGCAGACGAGCTCAGCCTGATTTATGCGCGTGGCGCTGTAAAATGCGACGCTCCAGCTTTGCGTTGTTATTTTAACTTGTATTGTATTTGCATTTTATTTTAATTTATTAAAGACACTAGAGTGTATTGGTAGGTAGGCCTTATTGCACATACCTGATCCGTAACATTATCGTAGCCTATTAAACTGTAACACGTGCAAATTAAATACATGTCTTGACTACACTGCTTATCCTTTAAAAATGTTTTCATGATTTTTACATACCCACGAAAACACAGGCATTTAATATATATATTTTTTTATTTAAATTTTTTTTTAGTTCGCATCCAAGAAAAAAATGCAACTCCTTCATATTCCAGAGCTTAATTGTTTTGCTCGAGCTGCCTTTATGTGGTCAAGGTCCCACGGGCGGAGGGGGGCGGGGTTCAAGCTCGTGCCCGGCGCGTGCCACACACTCATATCAACCCCCATCCCCAGTCAAGCTTTCACCCCTCCTCCCCTCTTCACCTCCCCCTCCATCTCCCCCTCCTCCTCAAGCGCTTAACAGATATTGAGCCGCACGCGCCACTCTGATGGCGGCTTATTCCTCAGGGGGTTCGCGCGCAACAGGTCCCCACAGACCACAGAGAATGTTGTCTAACTATTCACACTGAGCATGGACTTCACCTTATGTTCACGCAGTGATTGCCTGATTATTTCGGATTTCACATTATCTAGCCATTTTACGCTATTTTGAGCTTCAAAAACATAAACAACCATCAAAGGAGGCTATTGGCAATACCATGTCCCAGTTTAATAATAAATGCAATTTTGATCAATTTTAATCATAAAACGTTGTAAAGTAGCTAATATCATAAAACTTGTTTAGTTCCGAATAACCAAAACATATAAACATACATCATATAGCATACTGTAGACAGCATGTAACTACTACTAAACAAAGTTGTCTACGTAATAGTACCAAATATTATTGAAATAATTCAAAACTGTTTTAAAATAAGTAGCATTTGTGTCAAAATATATATTTATTCCAAACTAGGCCTATAAATAATAGTAGTATATCTGTTTAGTAGGATAGGAATACTAATACTAAAAAACCAAAACATGGATCTAACATTTAATCTAGTTTAGTATGGGTTCTTTGTGTAAGCTACCCTGGAGAAGATCCATAGCCTGCTGAGAGTTGTTCAGCCGTGGCGTGGGAAATGTGGGAATTATAAGTCGCACGCGTCAGACGCGTGACAGTTATTCAAATTTCCCTCCAATTATCAGTGTCAGGAGTCAGAAAGCGCCAACGGAAAAGAGCCATCTGGTGCAGAACAAAACAGGACTGATCCTAAAGCGTGAGAGTGAGAGCATTAAACATTACCCACGGAAGCCATGTTGGGGCGCGAGACGGGAAATTGCAACGTCCTGCAATTGCATTTGATAATATTATATATAATTTGGCTATTATATAAGTAGCATAGTATATGCCAATTTTTCGATTTGCTGCATCATTTATATGCAAATATAAATATATAAAATAATAATAATAAATATATATATATATATATATAAACATATATATTTTTAAAGCATTTTTTTATTATTAAACGTCACATTCCTTACAGAAGTGCTTTATTTTTGCTGGAAACAACATTCTAACAGATGTCTTAGTACACGATAAACACTTGAATTGGTCATGAGAAATGTTTTGCATAAAGCACTGCAACCTCTATTGTACATCAAGCATTGTTTTGAGTTTCATAAAGCTCATTTTTGCATTCATTTCTAAATCGGATCATTCATCATATAATCAGTCCTTCACATTTGACACATGAAACCATGCATGTGCATTTTTATTTGCATTGGTTACCATGGACATTTCTCTCTATATTATGGCTTACCAGTTTGCTCATTTATCTTATTCCCCAAATTTCCCTTTTTAACATTGCACTCCTTTGTGAGTTGTATGCCACACTTTATCACTTTGTGCATTTGTAATCAATGCATTTTATACATGTAATCATTTAATTTCCCCTTTTCTCGAAAAGCACTCGCACACAAATGCCAAAATAATTTATCATTTCATTTGGCTGCAAATATTGATGATTTATGTAAAATGTTAAATAACAGACACCACGAGAAAATGATTTTATTCTTTGGTTGTGTGTGTTGGTGTTCAAAGAAGACACAAAACCCAGAGAGAACAGAAGAATTTTTATTTCACTCTCACTTTCTCTCTCTCTCTTCTCTCTCTCTCTCTCTCTCTCACACACACACACACACACACACACACACACACACACACCAGCAGATACCATTCTGTGAATATCAATTTAAAAAATGGACTTTAAATGTAATAAGTATAAAATGATAACTACTAATATGGTTGATGTATTAAAGTTATGTCATTGAAAATCATTCATTTAATCATCTTCAGTAACTGGTTTATCCTGGTGAGGGTTGCAGTGGATCCTGGAGCCAATCCAAGTAAATTGGACACAAAGCAGGAGAATTCATCCAGATGGGATGCCAGTCCATTGCAGCGAACCTTTCGTACACACATTTACACACTCATTTACACTTGGGGGCTATTTTGCATATAGCCAGTCAACCTACTTGCATGTTTTTGGAAAGTGTGAGGAAACTGGAGCACCCAAAGGAAACTCACGCAAACAACAGGGAGAAAATACAAAACTCCACATAAGCAGTAACCTGAGCTGAGGATCAAACCCAGGAACTTGGAGTTGTAAGGCAGCAAGGCTATCCTATGCCCCGCCATTCCACCCAAATTCTACATTTAATTGCACATAATTGACATAAATTTCTCTCCAATCAGTTCATGTAGGCTGATGTCAAACCACAACATGTTTAGAAGACTGAAGCACAACTTCAGCAAATTCAGAAGTGTTTAAAAAAAACATTCTGTATGAAGACACTCACCTGTTTTGTGCATGTAGGCTAGATGACGTAGAACTCAGGATGAAGGTATCTAAAAAGAACGTGAATCTGCATAGGTCAATTAAAGTGAATATTTGAATAGGAGTTTATTGTACGGGTGTAAATGCCCATATCTTACACCAGTGGTTCTCAAAATGGGGTCAGGGGGATCAGTGAAGCAAAGGCAGGGGGTCCAATTTATTTATTAAAAAAAACAAAAAAAAAACAACAACAACAACTTTTAAAACATTTTTGCTACAAATGTGGAAATCACAACCCACCTTTATCTAAGCTATAACGGTTATTATTAAGTTCTTATAATTAGTCATCTATTTGATAGATCATTTTAATGGATTTAATCCAAACCTTAATAAGTCAAAACATGTAGGTCTATAAATAATATCAACTTCCTAATGTGCCCTGTGAATTTAAAGCTCAGAAATAAAATGTTTTTTGACACCAATAATTACTTAGAATATTATCATACACATTTAAACAATGATCCAATTATTTGAATAGTTTGATTGGTGTTCATAAAATAAATCTGTCCTGATGAAGTCCATAGAATTAGTTTTACAGCTAAAAGTATCTGAAAAAGTTTGAAAACCCCCTCCCTAAACAAAGCTATAATATTATTGCATTTTTTACTGCATGTTGTTAACCTTGAATAGAATATAACTGAATCATTGTATTACATGGTGCTACGTTAACACTATAATACGGATATCTTGAAAAACGGACACATACAGTGCTAAGATATTTTTTTTCTTGTTCTTGTTCAGCATTCTTGTAGATCTTTAGGACTCACCACAGTTTTAAGATGGGTGCACTTTTGGTTGCACTTTCTCACATTGCTGTTAATTTCATAAAACAAATTCATTATCAGGTAGATTAGTAAAACAATTAAACAACAGAATTAGCTGTTATTTCTGAGATTCAGAGATTATAATGATCCTTTTTATTACCAAATCTAAAAAAAAGGGTTCCTTAAAGGTTCTTTGGTTAGTTAAAGTTTTTTTTTCTGATAGGTAAAAGGGTTGGGTAATGTTTTTTTTGTTTGTTTTTTTGTTTGTTAAAAAAAAAAACATTTAAAGATTCCTCTAGAAAGCTAAGCCAAAGAACCATTAACGAATGCATCATGAGTAGATGATGGATGTAAGCTAACAATCTTTTCCTTCATTATGGCATAGCTTGCATATTCATATTTGATTTCTACTACATGACTACGTGATTTCTACTACGTCACTTTTGCATGACTGTAATAGGCTAATAAACTAACATAAACTTAGCAATGCAATTTCCAAAAATGTCTTTACATGACTACAATTTATAATTAAATACAGGAATGGAAATATACAACGTTATTTATTTTCTAGCAAAGAGGATTAAGAAAAACAAAACAAAACAAAACAAAAAAAACCCCAAATTTAATGGGACTCACCAGGCATGCGCTCCTTTCCTCCGCCATTCTGCATGAGCAGTACTGGAGGTGTGCAGATCTGGCGCGTGCGCTTGAATCTAGCGCGCATTGTGTCGAGGAGCTCGAGCGCAAATGAGACGAGCGCACGCGCTCTGTGGGCGGGGCAGATCTCCGCCCTTTCCAGAACCACGAGAACCATCGAACTCATGTCTAAGCCTAAAGACTTTAATGCAATTGATCAGTTCACTCGGCATATTTATATAATACGAATTAATTGATACGTATATAATACGTATTAATTGATACGTGGCCACGTGTAGATTACACCAAATAATGACTTGCATGATGCATTAAGCGCGTTGATTTTCTCCTCTTGTGCAAAATATTTACTTGTTTTTATGTCTAGAGATTGATCTAAGCTGCTGTAGTTGGACATCGTGTTTTTATTTTTAACATGCAGCCATCTAGACTGCATTTCCACCCGTCATTAGATGGAAATGGAAAACGCACGAGTTAGCAGCCTACTCTTCTCTATAATTCATTATAATTGCAGAGCCATCTGCTCTTTTGTCTGTGTGGCTCGTGCCGTCCTCGTGCTTTGAAAATGACCCAAAAAAAGCACCCTCGGGACCTCGGGGAGTTTTCAAAAAGCGCGCTTTCTTTTCTAGCATGTGAACAACAGAATGGATAGAACAGCTAGGTTATGAAAAATGACTAAATGTGTGCGACCAATATATAGATAACCGGCTAAAGATGCCAAGTAACTTTCCACATAGCCCTCATCGTGTCGTTTCTCACAAGAGTGAAGCCTGATGTGGGAGTGAATCCTGCAATTCTATTGGTGGAAAGAATGGCGATGCTGCTCAACGTCACAAAATGCTCAGGGGGGAAAACACATGTTTGTGCGTAAAGTTACACATCAGCAGATGTTCAATATATTTGGCGTGATGTTTGGCTTGGGTTTTTTTTTGTGTGTAATTAAAGGAAAATTGTGTCTTGATGCCATTATGAACACACAAGGAAGCTTGTATGACAGACAAATATCTGGCTGTTGGACGCTCTTGAAAGCTTGATCACTTATGGGCTTGGGTTGAGTTCTCTAACAAATAAACTAAATGGAAGCTTAGAGTAACAATACAGATGAAGAATTCAGGCATGTTTTATCAATTATATGTATATTAAAACAACCTACCGTAACCTCACTGAACGTTAAAGTAATAAAAGAAAACTAACATGAAGGTGCAGCCTACTGCAAAAAGCTCCACATGAACATCCCCCTCACAAGCTTGGTGCTTCAACAGATGCGTTACATGGAAGCCACACTACTATCCACATAGCACATATCAATTCTAAACACAGCACATCTTTGCACAATGACAGATGTTCACAATGTAGCGTTAGTTTAGGCTTGGGAAGCCCCAGCACAGATTTGGACTGCTTAATTATTGGACACTAGATGTTTGATGTACAGCATCCCAAACCATGTCTCATTGTTAAATGAGGACACATTTTATCCATGCACACCACCCATGTTTTGAATTAAATCATCAGAAAAAGCAAATGCTGTAATATTTGAACAAGGTAATAGTAAAAATGGAGACACTTATTTAAGAAAGTTATAATGTAATGGCATAAATTTAGAAGAAGATAGATTCTTAGTATGTAAGTACAGTTCCTATAAGAAATGAATAAAAGACAGTACTAAAAGGTTTTTTAAAAATCATATGTCAAATCTCTCTTAAATCCCATTCTTTAAAAAAAAAGTCAGTTCTTTAACGTTATTGGTTGAATGATGCTTTCTAGAGTCCTTCACATGAAGAAAGTACATTAATGTCAAAATAGAACATAGTAACAATACTTTTCTTCTTGTAAAGAAAAGTTACATACAGTGCATCCAGAAAGCTTCACTTTCACCACATTTTGTTATGTTACAGCCTTTTTCCAGTATGGATTAAATTCATTATTTTCCTCAAAATTCTACAAACAATACCCCATAATGACGACGTGAAAGAACTTTGTTTGAAATCTTTGCAAATTTATTTAAAATAAAAAACAAAAAAAGCACATCTATATAAGTATTCACAGCCTTTGCCATGACACTCAAAATTGAGCTCAGGTGCATCCTGTTTTCACTGATCATCCTTGAGATGTTTCTACAACTTGATTGGAGTCCACCTGTGGTACATTCAGTTGATTGGACATGATTTGGAAAGGCACACACCTGTCTATATAAGGTCCCACAGTTAACAGAGCATGTCAGAGCACAAATCAAGCCATGAAGTCCAAGAAATTGTCTGTAGACCTCCGAGACAGGACTGTATCAAGGCACATATCTGGGGAAGGGTACAAAAACATTTCTACAGCATTGAAGGTCCCAATGAGCACAGTGGCCTCCATCATCTGTAAATGGAAGAAGTTTGGAACCAGCAGGACTCTTCCTAGCGCTGAGCGATTAGTGTAGAAGGGCCTTAGTCAGGGAGGTGACCAAAAACCCAATGTTCACTCTGACAGAGCTCCAGAGCTCCAGTATGTTTCTGTGGAGAGAGGAGAACCTTCCAGAGAACAACCATCTCTGCAGTACTCCAACAATGAGGCCTGTATGGTTGAGTGGCCAGACGGAAACCACTCCTCAGTAAAAGGCACATGACCGCCTGCCTGGAGTTTTCCAAAAGGCACCTGAAGGACTCTCAGACCATGATGAAGCAAAGATTGAACTCTTTGGCCTGAATGGAGGAAACATGAAGCATGGTGGTGGCAGCATCATCCTGTGGGGATGTTTTTCAGTGGCAGGAGCTGGGAGACTAGTCAGGATCCAGGAAAAGATGAATGCAGCAATGTACAGAGACATCCTTGATGAAAACCTGCTCCAGAGCGCTCTGGATTTCAGACTGGGGCGAAGGTTCATCTTCCAACAGGACAACGACCCTAAGCACACAGCCAAGATAACAAAGGAGTGGCCCAGCCAGAGCCCAGACTTGAACATTTCTGGAGAGATCTGAAAATGGCTCTGCACCGACGCTCTCCATCCAACCTGAAGGAACTTGACAGGTCCTGCAAAGAAGATTGTGAGAAACTGGCCAAAAATTGGTGTGCCAAGCTTGTAGCATCATACTCAAAAAGAATTGAGGCTGTAATTGGTGCCAAAGGTGCTTCAACAAAGTTTTGAGCAAAGGCTTTGAATACTTATGTACATGTGTTTTTTTTTGTTTTTTATTTTTCATAAATTTGCAAAGATTTCAAACAAACATCTTTTACATTGTCATTATGGGGTATTGTTTGTAGAATTTTTATTAAGATAATTAATTTAATCCATACTGGAATAAGGCAGTAACATAATAAAATGTGGAAAAAGTGGAGTGCTGTGAATACTTTCCAGATGCATTGTAGACTCCAAAAGTTGAGCTTCAACAATCAAACGAGTTTAGCCACATGTTGTTTACTTAATAAATAATTGTATGATACCAGGCATTGTATGATAACAGGTTTATTTCCATCATAGCCTTATCAGACCTTCCAAAACAGGACACATTTGTAAAATGAGCTGTGCATGTGTGCATAATTCATCCATATATACGTAGTGCTTTCAAAATAGTACTAATATGTGTTTATTAGTGGGTATGAATGAATTAGCTTGACATTTGAAACTCACTTTAGAAGAATTGCCAGAACATCCATCGACCAACTGCAGTGAATTCAAAAAAAGAGTGTTGCTAAGGCTTTTATAAGTCCTACAAAGTTTGGATCCCATCTTCCTTGTTAGATAGTAAACTTTTAATATAGCTCTTAAAATACACCATGCGGCCAAAATATATACAGACATCTGACCATCAGTCTCATAGGTGGACCTTCCCTAAACTGTTGCCACAATGTTGGCAGCACATTGTCTAGAATGTCTTCTTATGCTGTGGCTCCATGATTTCCCTTCACTGGAAATAAGGTTCTCAAAAAGGTTCTCAAGTTCCAACATGACAATATCCCGATGAGGTCCATAATGATATGGATTTGGCAAGGTTAGCGTGGAAGAACTCAATTTTAGCCGCACAGAGCCCTGAAGTCAGCCCCACTGAACACCATTGAGATGAGCTGGAAGAACTACTGCATGCCAGGCCTTCTTGACCAACATTGGTGCCAGACTTAATATATGCTCTTGTTGCTGAATGGGCACAAAACCCCACAGCCACACTCCAGAATCAAGTGGAATCTACCCTTCCCAGAAGATTGGAGACAGTTATAGCAGCAAAGGGGGGACTAAATTAATCCCCATGGTTTTGAAATTGGAAGTTCAGTAATCTGGTTGTGATAATCAGGTGTCCACATTCTCTCTTAAACTTTTTGGAACCAGGGGCCCCTTAAGCTGTAATATAAGGTCTAATAGGTCTAAGTGAGTGTATTAATCAAATAATCTTATGCAATCACTGTTTACGTTGTTTTGAACAGTTGCACACATTCACATGCAATTATCCAATCAGCCAAACATGTGGCAGCAGCACAATGCATAAAATCATGCAAGGTACAGGTCATGAAATCAAAAACACATCAAATATCAGAATGGGGGAAATATGTAATCTCAGTGACTTTGACCATAGCATGGCTATTGGTACCAGATGGACTGGTTTGAGTATTTCAGAAACTACTGATCTCCTGAGAGTTCCTATCCTGGAGTTCAACTCCTGTTGTCCAATAATAGAAATCAGAGGCTACAGTGGGCACAGGCTCTCCAAAACTGGACAGCTGGTGTTTTTTTTTTTAAAAATAGATCATGTTTTCATGGACCCCTGGGTCTCCCTGGGCCCAACTTTCAGAACCAATGTTCTAGACTATGTAACCTTGGACATGGAGAGTTTTGGTGAAATTAGATCAGTACTTCACCATATTTGTTTGCAATCGTTTGAGTTTGTTGATGATAGAATATAGAGCTGCTGGCATCTGCTTATACTAGCAATTGATGGATATGCCATAAACTAGAAATTTCAGATTATGGAATATAAATAAAAATTCATGATTCCTGACCAATTAAGTATTGGCCTCCAGTGCTTAGAAGATCTACTGGTTTCTCTCAAGTGTTTCTCCATCTTAACTCCCACAGAAATTTTCCTTGCTACCATTACTCTTGTTAGTGCACTGGTGCCACTGATGTCTGTAAGCTTTGAGACTATTTCTATTGTAAAACATTAATGAAATAAAATTCTACTCTACTGTATGCAAGAAAATGATCTGTATAGCTACGAAAACTTATAATCATTTAATGTTAATAATATTTGTTTCATTATATTCCAAAAAAATTGACCAGAGGTATTGATTCGGTATTGTTGGTGCCCTACAGTTCCATTGTCTATGGGTGGATCCTGAGCTCTGGTTAATGTTGGTAATGTTTGGTAATGTTGGAGTTTTGTATGCCACTTGCTTATCCGTGTAAGTTTCTTTCTGATACTCTGGTTTCTTCCCACCTAAAACATGTCAGTAGGTGGGTGGCTATTCTAAATTGCCCCTTTAGTTAGAAATGAGTGTGTAAGAGTGTGTGATGCCCTGCAATGGACTGTTTTCATGTCTGTTGGACCATGCAGGAAGAATTCCTGCTTTGAACTTGGTCTCTGGGCCTAATATAAAATATTCTGCTTAAGATTTGTATAGTATGTAAGCACAAAATAACTGTAAATAGTGATATAAAAGCTTGACATTTAATGTGCCAATGACTAAGCTTAAAAAATAATGAAAATATTTACAGAGTCAGCAATGTCTGATACAATATAATTTTACTATTTAGGGTTAATATTTGTGACTATTGGTCGACTTAGGTTACACATTATTTTATTAATCATGTGTAGTATACAAAATTAAAGTTTATTAATTAATTAATTTATTTATTTTTGTTTATTTTGAACTCCCATTTAATAAGTCAGCATTGCTGGTGTCTCGATGTTTCCCCACCATTAGTTTTGAGCCAATGTGAAGAATTTAGGCTGCTTGTTGTAGCAACCTGTTCCTGCTAGAAATATTAGAATATGATTTAGCTCATTAACTGTTGTACACAGTATGGCAACCAATAATGTTAATCTTTGTAATGATATCAGTGTAACAAAAAAAGCTCTTCAGCATTTGCAGTAGACAAATATTAGTTCATATTCTAATTTAGGTATAATTTATGACCAGGTAAAGACACTGGGTTCTGTTATATGGTGAAAAACATACAGTTATTAGGAAGTTTGTAGCTAGAACTATGATTGCTGATTAGCTTAGGGCACAGTTAAAATGAATCACTTATAGACTAATCAACCAAATGTAAAGCTGCAATTTGTTATTTGTTGTTCACAGATTGACCAATTCACCAAAATATCACTAAAAATAGTATGGTAATGGTGTGAAACTGCATGAGTTCCTTATGTGCCCCTGGAATTGGTACACTATCAGGAAAGGTTCAGGCCTGTCCTCTAACACAGATTGAAGCGTGCACAGATGGGATACCCACGCCATAAATATGCACAAAGATAGCGTCAAACCGAAATCATCCTTTGGGTGTTTTCCCCTCGGGAGTCAGATAACAAGAAGCTCGAGAGTTTGACTGCTCCACTGTTAAGCACGAGACATCATTCAGCAATAAATATTTTTGCATTATTACTTAAAAAAATAATTTGATACGTTTGATGTTGCTTTAAAATCACCAATGTCAATGTCACAAACTTGCTGTATATGTGCACTGAATAGGTTACAAGTGGGACAGAGTTGTTGGGGGTTGGTTGGTGGCACGAGGGCGCGCATTGGTTGCGGTAGCAGATGTCCATCTGGCGCGCATCAATGGCTCGTGCCGAGCGCGTGAGAACAGTATCTATGAACGTTTCTAACGATTAACGGTTTCGCTCTTGCTTGTGATTCAGAAAAAAGACACGTGCTTAGTTTCCCTAAATTATTATTTGATTTCTGTGCACTCATAAATAACCATAGGAATTCTTCATACATTATTAGATGATATTTGGAATAGTGCTTGCCTGTGCATTCTTGTTGAAAAGCAAAAAACAAAACAAAAACAACAATATAGTTATTCGGACAGAGCATTCAGTATGCAAGCATATTAGACCTTGTTGTCTGCAGACCACTCTCCCCTCCCCCAACCCCGATGAAGTCACCTAGTTTGTAGGTAGCAGAACGTCACGACACAAACAATTTCAGCCAATCAGAACTGTTGTAAAGTTTATCCAAACGCCAAATATATATATATAGTGTATGGCGTGGCTTGGGTAGCTGAATGTTTGGAGATCAAGACACATGACCCCTGTCCCAGATCCATCTGCAGTCATGTTAAACCTAGAGCAAAGTAAATTAATAGAAACACCACAAAGTCAAATGTGCTTAAAAGCAGCACAACGTTATCGATTTAAATATAAAACAAGATCACGTTTATTAATACACAGCTTTACAGTAAAGACTTTCAAGTCCAGGATACTGGTTTATGTCGAGCTAAATAGGCCTACGGTTCTTTTTTGTTTAAATAGTGCCAAATTTATTTATTTATTTATTTGTTTCTTTTATCCTAAACATTAAAAAAGATTACATATTTAATTAAAAGAGTATGAGAAATGAATATTGAGCAACTTAAACAAATGAAAAACATACACGCCCATGAAAGAAAAATAATAATAATACACATTTCACATAGGTTTGTCCACATGTGATTGCATGTGCATTTCATCATGTTATGCCCTGAACTTGCACAAGTAAACAGGCTCCATCATGTGAACTTCATGTCAAGAGTGACATGAAGAAAAAGAACGATTCATGTTACAGTATTAACAAAATCACAATCTGAACACAGATCCAAAAGTGCTTCTGAGAAATGACATCACATGCCCTACATGTGAAAATAAATGACAATGCACTATATGTGAATAAGTCATAAACACATAACATAAAGTGAGGTGTCTAAAAACCACGTATGAATTTCACATCATATGATTTCATGTGACTTTTTAAGGGGTCAGTCTTTCAAACTGGTGTTTTATTCTGATTTATTTCAAAGCAACGAGTGATCACACTAAGGTTTAAAATGCTGACAATACTCATAGAAGTGTGCACCAACACACAAAAAAGATAAGGTCACACACTCACACGGTCGGAACAGTCCGGCGCGTGCCACCAGTTCAGATTAAAACACAATCCTCCAGTCAGCAGATGGCTGGGGAAAAGCGCGCGGGGTCTCCAGCTTCACCCTCCTCCTCAACATCGTGCCACAATAGATTTGGGACACTCCCCCTGACGCCCGAGGCCGCTATATAAGACAGGACTCCTGGCTCAGTGACAACAAACCTTTCTACGAGCTCACATCTACAAACCAAAGGCTTACAGAAACATGACTCCCAACATCCTTACTGACTCCACGTACCCGTTCAGCTCCAGAATGACTGTGGCTCAAAGGAAAGAGGCAAACGAACTGAGAAAGGTGAAGACTGTTTGTCTTTTTTTCATTTCAACATTGCCACAAAGGTCTCTCTGTGTTTTGTTTTGTTTTTTTAAAAAATGTCTTGTGTTTAATGTTTATTTCCCCCTCTTTTCTTGCAGACTCTCAAACCTCTAATGGAGAAAAGAAGGCGCGCGCGCATCAATGAGAGCCTCAACAAGTTAAAGGAGCTGATAGTCCCTCTGGTTGGCAAAGATGTAAGTAGCCCTATCTCAAGTTGGAAATTCATGGCATATAACAAGATTTACTTAAATGTCATTGACTTATGAGAATGGTACCCTAATGTTCTGAATTTTTCCGACATTTTTAGACTTCCCGCTACTCAAAGCTGGAGAAAGCCGACATCTTGGAAATGACCGTTAGGTTTCTTAGAGAACTCCCGTCTTCACCAGTTAAAGGTAATTTCGCGCGTGCGTTTGTTTACAATACTTTACAAGAAAAAGAAAAAAGAAAAAAAATGCCAAGTTATATATTTTATCATTTGACACATATGGCATATCTAATGTCATTCTCCTCTTTTCTCTCCAGTCCAAGCAGACAGTTACAGAGAGGGCTATGAAGCGTGCCTGCAGCGGGTCTCCGCGCTCCTCCCGCGCACGAGCCTCGACAGTGAATCCTGCGCGCGCGTGCACGACTTCATCCAGCAGTCGAAATTCTCCAGCTCGCCAACCTGCCGCAAGTGCAGCTCACGCGCCTCCAGCGCGATCCAGCACGAGCGTCTCCTGAGCCCGAAATCCAACAACGTCCTTCCCAGTGAAAACCGCGCGAGCGCCATCCCTGGACCAGCTTCCGGTAGAGCTCAGGCCGCGCCACAAGCCGCCGCTCAAACCATGTGGAGACCGTGGTAGACCACTGAACACGTCTCGAACTCTAGATAACGATTCACTATTAACTTTGTATATATATTAAACCGTATTTACTGTGACATGCATAAGCTATAAGCTTTTAAAACTGGCTGCAGAATGAGCTACGGTCAAATTAAAGCGCCAGTAAGCACAGATCATGGATATAGAAATAGGTAATGTTAGTGACTTAATGCAATCCTCTCTGGGGTGTCAAGACTTACGGGTTGTAAACAACACAATTGTAAACCCCACGGGTTATAATGTATTTCATGAGGTTTGCACAATTGACTTTTGTGTATTTGGTCTGTGCAAAGAAATTGTAAACACTGTGTGTTAATAAGTAGGCAGACACGATTAAAGTGAATGAATCTATGTGGCATTTCAAAGTTATTGTGAATCAGACAACGAAAAATAAATACATTGAACATTTGAAATTATGCGTGAGTTGTTTTGCTTCCTTTTTCTAAATCAAATAGGTTATAGGGGACTGCCGAAGTGAAGTTCTGACAATCAGTATTTTATTGGGATTGATAAAAATAAAAAATAAATGAAGAAACAGCAAAAGGGTGAGATCAGTATAAAAATCCTAATGGTCAATATGGTATGCTTCCATCTAAGGTGAATAAAATATGCTTTTGCCTCATTATAAAGCACAGGATATTTCTATTTATGAATATGTCACAAAAATTATATGGCTGCGGGAATATAGTGTTTAGAGCCTGTGAACCATGACATCACCCATATGGGCCTAACTCGGAGTCATCTAAAAGTTGTTGTTTAAAAAATGTTATTTATTATTGTTTATACCACAGTGCTGTTGAATTCTTGAATGTGATTGGTCGGAAAGTGTTGATGAATTTTCCATTGCAACACCTCTGACAATAGTGCCAACTGCACATTTATATTAATGCATTCATTATATGTTTTTGTTTCTATAACTGCCTATAGTCTCATTAACAGGCACTTGTATATCAGATGTGCGGCATAATCTAAGGTTAATAATAAATGAGTGAAATGGGAAAGTCTTCAGGGCATTGGACTTTGCACTTTTTGATTTCTCAGGAACTTAACAAGCTGAGTATTTTTGTATTATTTACGTCAAGTGAGAGAAAAAGAGAATCTCATGAGGGAATGAATGTTTGTAGCTGTTATAATGGGATAATTGGAAGTAACTTGTGGACATTTTACATTATATGTAACTAATAAACAGTTAAAAGTAGTAGGTGCTGTTTATGAATGAATTTAAAAGAAATTGTATTTGTTGGCAAATTGTGACAATGCTGTGGATTATTTTCCTACAACAGCATGCTCAGTCATGTTTCATTCCTACAAACATGGCCTATTATCACACCATAAAAAAAATGGAAACATCACATAACACAATTTTTTAAAAGTAAATTATTATAACAAACATCTGAACTGTTAAGGGTTAAGAGATAACCCAATGGCCATTCTCCAACCACACTCATCATGCCGGTACTCCAGAACTTTAAACACAATTCTTTTGCAGCAAAATAAACAGAGATTATACTTCTTCGGATAGTTGCAATACATGATCAACAGTCCCCTCTGAATCTCTTGGAACAACAAGTCCAATTCTTTTTTGTGCGTTTCCCCCCTGTAGGCTGTAGACATTTGGGTTTTAGATCAACAGAGAATTTGAGAAGCGAGTTTATAATTTTAGCTTTTATTTCCTGGTAGATGTGTTAAATTACAGAACATAGCACATTTTGTATCAGACCACCCAATTTTTATGTGAACAAAATATTAGAACATGTGACTGACAGGTGTTTCTTGTTAACTAGGTGTGTGCTGTTAGATTGGTTGTTTAAACAATAAATAGTTCTTGGTTCCATCCTTTAGTTTCACCTATGAAGACTGTTGCTGTTAAAAATGATAAGCCAACATGAAGATCAGAAAGCTGTCTATAGGAAAAAATCAAGCTATTTTGATGCTGAGAAAAGAGGAGAAAGAAATCAGAGGCACTGCACAAACACTGGCCACACATAGGCAATACAATAATTTGAAATGTACTGAAAATGAGAGACCACAGGTGTACTGAACAACAGACACCAAATGGGCAAAGGAAAACACTTAATGGCAGAAACATTGTGTAACAGCTGAAAAGAAAAACCCAAAAACAACAGTCAGTGACATCACCACCAACCTCCACATGGCATGGATGAAGGTATCACAATCCACCATTCAAAGATAACTTTGAGTGCAGAAATATAGAGGCCATACCACAAGATGCAAACCACTCATCAGCAGTAAGAATCAGAAAGCCAGGTTGGAATTCGCAAAGAACTACAGAGAAGCTACAAAAGTTCTGTAACTAAGATGCAAACCAAAGTGATTTAAAGGCCAAAGTGTGAAAAAAGAAAGGATCTGCTCATGATCCAAAACATACAAGCTCATCTGTGAAACATGGTGGAGGTAGTGTCATGACTTTTGCTTGCATGGCTGCTTCTGGAACAGCATCAGTAATATTGATATTGAGCATCGGGCACAAGGCAGGGTACACCCTGGACACATTCACGTCAATCAGCCTACCATACATGTCTTTGGACTGGAAGAGTGGGGAGGAAACCAGAGTACCCGGAGGAAACCCCCGCAGCACGGGGAGAACATGCAAACTCATGGTGAGACTCAAACGGCAGGACTCAAACCCTCGACCCTGGAGGTGTGAGGTGAACATGCTAACCACTGATTGCTAACCACTAAGCCACCGTGCACCTCCAGAGAAACATGGTTTTTAATAGCACCATGTTGTGGAATGCTTTTCATCAACACTTATTGGGAAACTGGTCATTGTTCAGAGGAAGACGGATGGAGCCAAATACAGGGATTCTAGAAAAAAAAACTACTAGATGCTGTCAATTTTTATGTGTATAATTTAGCAACTCATATATCACTCCTTATCGAATATGGATTCAGGAGACTCCAATGGATCATCATTGAATGGACTGACTGACAGGATATATAAATTATGGACCTGCTTAAATTAAAAACTTAGTTGTTGATTGTCTCATCTCTGCCAGCCTAGTGGAATATCAACAAAACTATTACACACCAAGTGCGCGCACACACAGAAAGTGAATTACACATCTGTGTCATCTCTTCAAAAATAACACTTTCTTTTCAAGAAATAATCCAGATAAAAATCAGTAGTGACTAGCACAAGTTTGAACTCCACAAAGCTGGGCATTATGAAAGCCTGACATGCCATATGATATCCTGTTTGGAATTTGTCAAAATGTGGAAGACACATGTGTAAAAGGGTTCTCTGGTCAGATGAGACCAAAATTGAATGTTTTTGCCTTGGCAGAAAATATTGTACTTGGTGGAAACTAAACACTGCTCATCACCGTGTGAACATCATACACACAGTGAAGCATGTTGGTGGTAGCATAGTGTTGTGCATTACCCTTAGTCTTTTGATTACTTCTCTGACTAGTCCCCTCTTGTCATGGTTGTGCCATATGTTTGAATGCTGCTCTGTGGAATGTTTAGTGTTTAGGATAAAGAAATTCTGATCGATATTTTTCCATACCTTCATCCTGGACTTGACAGCTCCTTGGTCTTCATGATTATGTTTGTTTAGATATGTTATCTAACAAACTCTTTGACCTTTTAGAAACAGATATTGAGGTAATTTGACACTTTAATTCCACACAGGTGAACTCCATACAATTGATTATGGGATTTAATAGTATTGAAAATAATTTAGGGTTTCACAGCGACAAGAGGGAATACTTATGCAATCAGCTGTAATTACCATTGCAAACTGTATTGATTCCCCTGCTCCTCACTTCAATATTATAGACAATGTTGTGTAGATGCTTGACATACACTAAATGGCCAAATGTTTATGGACACCATCACACCCATATGTGGGCCTTCCCCAAACTGTTGCCACAAAGTTGGAAGCACAGAATTGTCTAGAATTTCTTTGCATGATGCATCATTACAATTTCTGATCACAGGAACTAGGGGCTCAAACCTGTTCCTGCATGACTATGCCCCTGTGCATGAAATGAGGCCCATGAAGACATGGCTGAACTGCAAGATATTGAGTGGCCTGCACAGAGCCCTGCCCTCAACCCCACTGAACACCTTTGGGATGAACTAGAAAGCCGATGTGTCCCAGGCCTTCTTGCTTGACATCACTGCCTGACCTCACTAATACTCTTGTGGCTGACTGAGCACAAATCCCCACAGCTATGCATCAAAATCTAGTGGAAAACCTTTCCAGAAGAAAGGGGGTTATTATAACAGCAAAGCGAGACTAAATCTGGAAAGGGTTGTTCAACAAGTACATACAGTGAGGGAAAAAAGTATTTGATCCCCTGCTGATCTTGTACGTTTCCCCACTGAGAAAAAGATGATCAGTCTACAATTTTAATGGTAGGTTTATTTGAACAGTGAGAGACAGAATAACAACAAATAAATCCAGAAAAACGCATATCAAAAATGTTATAAATTGATTTGCATTTTAATGAGAGAAATATGTATTTGACCCCTCTGAAAAACATGACTTAGTACTTGGTGGCAAAACCCTTGTTGGCAATCACAGAGGTCAGACGTTTCTTGTAGTTGGTCACCAGGTTTGCACAGGAGGGATTTTGTCCCACTCCTCTTTGCAGATCTTTTCCAAGTCATTAAGGCTTGCGAGGCTGACGTATGGCAACTCGAACCTTCAGCTCCCTCCACAGATTATCTATGGGATTAAGGTCTGGAGACTGGCTAGGCCACTCCAGGACCTTAATGTGCTTGTTCTTGAGCCACTCCTTTGTTGCCTTGGCCGTGTGTTTTGGGTCATTGTCATGCTGGAAAACCCATCCATGAAGCATTTTCAATGCTCTGGCTGAGGGAAGTAGGTTCTCACACAAAATTTGACAGTACATGGCCCTGTCCATCGTCCCTTTGATGCGGTGAAGTTGTCCTGTCCCCTCAGCAGAAAAACACCCCCAAAGCATAATGTTTCCACCTCCATGTTTGACGGTGGGGATGCTGTTCTTGGGGTCATAGGCAGCATTCCTCCTCCTCCAAACATGACGAGTTGAGTTTAAGCCAAAGAGCTCCATTTTGGTCTCATCTGACCACAACACTTTCACCCAGTTGTCCTCTGAATCATCCAGATGTTCACAGGCAAACTTCAGACGGGCATGTATATGTGCTTTCTTGAGCAGGGGGACCTTGCGGGTGCTGCAGGATTTCAGTCCTTCACGGCGTAGTGTGTTACCAATTGTTTTTTTGGTGACTATGGTCCCAGCTGCCTTGAGATCATTGACAAGATCCTCCCGTGTAGTTCTAGGCTGATTCCTCACTGTTCTCATAATCATTGCAACTCCACGAGGTGAGATCTTGCATGGAGCCCCAGGCCGAGGGAGATCGACAGTTCTTTTGTGTTTCTTCCATCTGCGAATAATTGCAACAACTGTTGTCACCTTCTCACCAAGCTGCTTGGCAATGATCTTGTAGCCCATTCCAGACTTGTGTAGATCTACAATCTTGTCCCTGACATCCTTGGAGAGCTCTTTGGTCTTGGCCATGGTGGAGAGATTGGAATCTGATTGATGGATTGTTTCTGTGGACAGGTGTCTTTTATACAGATAACAAGCTGAGATTAGGAGACTCCCTTTAAGAGTGTGCTCCTAATCTCAGCTCATTACCTGTATAAAAGACACCTGGGAGCCAGAAATCTTTCTGATTGAGAGGGGGTCAAATACTTATTTCCCTCATTAAAATGCAAATCAATGTATACAATTTTTTGACATGCGTTTTTCTGGATTTTTTTGTTGTTATTCTGTCTCTCACTGTTCAAATAAACCTACCATTAAAATTATAGACTGATCATTTCTTTGTTAGTGGGCAAACGTACAAAATCAGCAGTGGATCAAATAATTCTTTCCCTCACTGTATGTGAAGATCAGGTGTCCACAAACTTTTGGCCATACAATCCTAATTAAGTCCATTTCAGTTCCAAGTTGAACTCCTGTGGAAGAGTTCAAGGCAAATTCTTATAAAGCCACTAAAGTCACCTGCTATCTTCAAATGTGGAACCTGCCCTTTACTGCCTCTACTTCTATCCTACTCCAATCCATAAACAAAAAACAAAACTTATGCTCTCCAAGCCCATCTCTTTTGCCATCACCAGGTGTCTGGTAGACCCCCCCCACACACACACTTTAAACACTTGTGGTGGCGGTTAGCAGCTGGTTATCCTAGTCAGGCTCCTGCTTTATTCTGTCACCAGACAAGAGAATCATCTTTCACCATTGTTTATTCACTCTAGGTATTTTTCAGCATACTAGAAACTAAAAACCTATGACACCGTTATATTTCAGTCTCCATACTGACTGATACATATACTGTATTCACATGTACAAAATGCATCAGATAATGTTGCTGAAAAAATATCAAGAAAAGCCACCATTTTTCTAATAGTGAAAGACTAATTTAGTTCCTTTGAAACACGCTGACAAACTAATTCCTTACAATTCATCTGGTCTAGACACTCATATACCGTATTTTAAAAGAGTTTTTATATTTAGATAAAAAAGGGGTGATTATATTTTGAACAATATCAAATTTGAGGAATAAGTATGACAAAATATCTTAATCATGGCTTAATAGTTGAGCTGAATCTCAACTGTTACATTCCATAATAATGTTTTCTTCTTCTTCTTCTTCTTATTCTTCTTCTTCTTCTTCTTCTTCTTCTTATTATTATTATTATTATTGTGAACCCTAATGTGAACACTCTACTCTTTGATCTAAATCTTTTCCCAAAAACCCAGTACAGAAGAATACTACAAATTCTACAATTCTGAGTGCTTGTCACTTCCGAATGCAAAACACAAACATGAAAAAATAAATAACAGGAAATATTTAAATATTAAAGGACATTTAATATGTGCATATTGAGAAATTGTTTGTACATGCACAGAAAATGCTGAATAGTTTTTTTTTAATGTACACATTTCTAAATTTATAGTATAACATTTGCTGCATTCAGTTTTAGCTCAGTGCACTTGTGAGAGAGTGGCAGAGTAGAGTGGCAGACAACACCCCTCCCCCATGTCATCGGATTCAGCATGCTCCAAAATCCATACCCCCCACTTCCTTATCTTATTGTATTGTCTGAAAATATATTGTTTTTCTACAAAATTAACAAAAAATAAATAAAATACATCTATCACACACACACACACACACACACACACACACACACACACACATATATATATATATATATTCTTGTATTTGTATTTATGTACCAATTTAGAGAATAACATATCATTCTACCAGTTTTATGTACATCAACTAACTATAAGTAATTATAATTTAAAAGGCAATAACAAACAGATAAATGCAAGGACATTTATTTTAAGACAAGATGAAGAATAAAATTGAAAAGGCTGAAGGAATGCATAGTTATTTTCCAAAAATAAAACTTTCAATGTTCTCATCTCTTGCTTGGTCAACTGGAGCAGTTCTGCTTTTTATGATATCGTCTGCTAGAAGACTGGAAGATAATAGAGAGACAAAATGAGAGTGAGTTTTTGTGAGTCAACAAAATAAAATAAAAAAAACTGAAAGATTTGTATGTAGGGGAAAAGGGTGACATTACAGCTGAGACATACGTCAATATACATCCAGGGAAGTGGTAATCACAATTATTCCGTTATAAAGGTGTTAGACCAAGAAGGAGTGGTGTAAATAATAGTAATACATTTTAAAAAGGCATGGAGTGTCTTTCAAAAAAAAATAAATCTATTATTATGAATGCAATCTTAGTATATCGTAATAGTTTTTCCTGATTGCACTCCACATGATGTTTATATGGAGCTGTTTGTCTAACAAACATAATCTCTCAGCACACTAAGATATTAACTGCTGCATGTTAACTGCTAAAACAGCCAGTGATTATCTGCATGCCATCACCATGCATTTCCCACACACTGCATCTGGTCTTTAATCTCTCCATATCCCACAGCTTGTGATCCTATAGGACACATCTTTGGTTTAGTTTAGTTTATTTTTTATAGATTATACAACAAAGCAAACATGTTACTTTTGAATTATAAATTTATTTTATTTAATGTTTTTCCTTATTTGTCATTTATGAAGATTTTAAAAAAAATGTAATTACAACTAAAGATTGTTGAGCTACGGTATAAGGTACATATAGTCCACTTCAAAATGGAATAATGTGATGCTCTTTTCCTTGTTTTGTTTTCTTTTTCTTCTCAACATACTTAATTCCTGCCTTAGCCTTTCATAATAAGAAAACAAGATGTATATTGTGTATAGTATATATTGTATATATAGGGTATACTGGGAAAATCATAAGTATTGTACTTGCAACAGTGTTTACTGAATTTCAAATGATTTTCTGTAAATATATAGCTATTATTTAGTGTACAGAAGCCATTATTTCATACTATAAGATCTTCACACTTATTTGTGGTATATCAACAATCCAGGGTTCATACTCTAAGGAAAAACATCTTAAAATTCAATGGCAGAAAAATAATTGTGATTTTAAGGGATGCAAAATTATATTTTTGAAGAAAAGCATTTCATTAATAAGCATATTATTTCAGTTAAATGACGCATGGATTAATATATTATAGAAAGCCTACTAAAGTTGTTTATAGTACTAAGTAGCACGCAAAAAAGCGCCAAAATTACATAGACTTCAGTTTCGGACAAAGGAAACACGATATTGTCTGAGAACGTGCTCAATCTGCTCGGAGTCGTTACGCGTGAGCTAAAACATTGTGCGTCGCTTTCTTCCCATGCATTAACGCGTGGCTCTTGTAGAAGAGTATTGTTCCGACACAATGGTTGTTGGTTTTTTTGTTTTTTTTAAAGGGGGTTTAAACGACATGTCTGCTTGCTGTTCACTCATCGCACGTATTCTCCTACTAGGAAACATCCAACCTTATCATTCCCAAACCCTGGACAACAAAGCTCGCTCTCCAGTTGCGCATTCGCAGATGGGGCACCCACGCTCGGCGTGTTACTGAGGACAAAAGAAACCCCCAACCGAACGCAATTCATGCACAAAAAAAAAGTTCTCGAGTTCACAATTCTGTGCCCGCGCCGAGTGGCCCGTGCGACCGGTAATTAAGCAGCCCGCGGGGAATTGGGGCGCGTGCGGAGCGTGCATCGGTTACAAGCTATTGAGCGGGGAGCCTCTGTCGCTCCCTTGTGTTCGCTTGTGCAATCCTGATGACATTTTTTAAAAATCTAAAACTAAACATAAAACAGTAACTCTTCTTTTCTTCTTTTTTTTAATGCAAATGTGCCAGATCTATCCACCAGCATTTTAAACAGAATTGCGCACAGATGCGCTCATATAGAAATGCGCACACTACATCTGAAACAAACAAACAAACAAACAAACAAGTATATCTTAAACTAAACCTAAAACTACATTTAGGGATATTTCACAAAATTAAACACGCTGTTGATCATGTTTACGGCAATTATGTAAAGGATGGTTTGCATATACTATAGCATACTTAAACATTTTCTCTCCAACCAATGTGGGGTTTTCAGACATGAAAATGATAAACACGCGTCGCTTTGCTACAACCGATCGTTCATCATAAATCGCCGTAAAGTTCCCAAGCTAACAGCCAGCCAATGAGCGCGCGCAAAACGGCAAGAAACGCTCCTTCCTTTGTCTGATCATCTGTAATCCAAATCCACTGATGACAGGCATGCAGATGGGCCACTGACGCCAAATATTTTTTTTTTTCAAAAACTAAAGTGCATGCACTACACAAAAAACATTCGTGGATGGAGCGAACATAGGCATGACCATTGCGCACAAGGAGGGAGGGGGTGGATAGTTATAGGAGGCCATCTGGTCTCCTCGCCATGACGCGTGCGGGACGCGTGGATCCCGTGGGGATGCACGAGTTACAAACTGAAAATATTTCCATGTGAGCACCACACAAAGCCCTCATGTTCGCTTCAAAGTCAGTGCAAACGTTTTGGTCACAAATACAACAATTTTTACTCGTGCGTCGTAGCCAGGATACCCAAAATGCAACGACCAGATCTCCTTCTTGTGCGTAAAAATACAGAACATCTGTATTGTACATGTTGAATACACATTTTCTAGACCTTTTATCGTGTGGATTCTTTGAACTAAACATAAGCCAAACGTAGAGACGCCATTCAACCCCCCACCCCAAGCCCACACCAACACGCACACATACACCAACCCTCGCGCACTATGGATGCAGGTGAACACTACGTCATCGCATGAACACGTCAGGGGGAAAAAAACTATTGTTGATCAAATTTTACAAGCAGATGTTACTTAAAATGGCGTGGCTTGGGGATCTGTGCTTGTAATTTAAATTATAGATACTCAACACCCCCCAAATACCCCCCCCCCCTCTGCAAATCCATGTTGTTCATCCATTCCTTGTGCTTTGTGTTCCCTCCTTTTTGTGTCACACCCTCTGCTATATAGGAAAGCATATATAATTTATTACACATTATTAACAGTATGTTTATAAGTTGTATATTATATGCATTTTCAGATAGTAAACTTTTTTAAATTGCTAGGTCTCAGTTCACGTGGTAGTGATATAGAGTTTACTCATGTTGAGATTTCACAGATGCAGATTACATATCATTATACAAAAAAAAATGTTCATGAAAATAAACTGCATCAGACAAAATCACATCACAAATGCTTATTGGAGTCCGGAGTAACCATGTATTTTTGATATAAATGTTCGTTATTATCGGTTAGTAGCACAGAGGCAGAATTTTATCCAAATAAGAACGTGCGTATGGAAACATAAATTAACAACAAATGATCACGTGCACAGATTTTTAAACGCCAGGCTATTGTTCTGCGCGTCAAAACTTTAGCTTGTGCGCGCGCGCGTGGCTTGTGGTGGGCGTTCCCATGACGCGTTGAGCGTGGATAAATAGCGCGCGCTGAACGCTGCCCAGGCAGAAACTCCTCATCGCTGGAAAAGAAGAAAAAACTCTCTGGCAAAGAATCAAGAATGACTCCGGCTGTGTCGTTCCCGCCTCGCGGTGTCAGCACGGTGCACGTGAGAAAAGAGACCTCGGAGCTGCGAAGAAGTTTAAAACCGCTGGTGGAGAAGCGCAGACGCGCGCGCATCAACGACAGCCTCAATCAGCTGAAAAGCCTCATCCTTCCTCTGATGGGAAACGATGTAAGTAGAGGTTCATTTTCATTTCCAGAACCATCCAGATCTGTTTAGAAATATAATGAGTTTAGTGCCTTTTGCAGTTTTAACTCACGTTTCTTTTGTTTTCTTTTTGTTAGAAGTGTCGCTACTCGAAGCTTGAGAAAGCAGGCATCCTGGAAATGACGGTCGAATTCCTCACCGATGTCCCTAAAACTCCGAAAAATGGTGCGCGCTATTTTGTATTCTTTCCTTTCTATCTTCTTTAAATTAAACCCTAATCTAGTATCATAAATATCTCCACTGCAAAAACTAAAGTGCACGCCTTGTTTCTTTTTGTCCCCAGATGCTACAGTGAGTTACAGAGAGGGCTATGAAGCGTGCCTGCAGCGGGTCTCCGCGCTCCTCCCGCGCACGAGCCTCGACGGCGAAACCTGCGCGCGCGTGCACGACTTCATAAAGCAGTCTCTGCGCTCGAGCTCGGCGGCCTGCCGCACGTGCAGCGCGCGCGCCTCCAGCACGCTCTCACCGATCCAGCACGAGCGGCTTCTGAGCCAGAACTGGGTCGACATCAAAGAAAGGCGCGCGAGCGACTCGGAGCGACTCGGTATCCCTCGGAAAGAAAGGCGCGCGAGCCCGGAGAGAGCTCAGGATGCGCCACAGGCCGCCGCGCAGCCCATGTGGAGACCGTGGTAGCACGCGGGAAAGCGGCACACAATTCATGCGGCTTGTTAGATAACGTACATAAACATCCTAGAGATGAGCAGTAAATATTTGCAGCTATGTGCTGATTTGAGGTACTAAGTCAAGTCGATTTTTTTTCCACTCAAGTATTATATACTTCTCGTTCGCTTTGTCAAAATTCGCTCGTTTGTATCTATCGGTTCGTTTTCTTAGAGATCCTGCGCGTGACCTGTAAATAACGCGGTTCTTCGGTTTGGGGTTAACGGGGTGAGGGCTTGTAGAAAACGCCTATGTAAAACCCTAAGGGTTGTCCAGTGTAAGACATGTGCTCTTCCACGTCAGTGTTCTGATTCGGTGCACATTATTTGACTCGTATGCACATTCTATTGTGTTTAAAGTCTCATGTTTTGAGGGACGTGCTGTTGATTGATTTGTTTGTTTACTTGTAAACACGATTGTGTGTTATACGGTCTCATTTTTGGAGGACGTGTTATTTATTTATTTATTTGTTTGTGTACTTGTAAACACGTTGTGATGTGTTAGCTATACAGTCTCATTTTTAGAGACGTGTTATTTATTTATTTGTAAACATGTGATGTTGTACAGTCTCCTTTTAGAGACGTGTTATTTATTTATTGTTGTTTGTTTACTTGTAAACACGTTTGTGTGTTATACAGTCTCCTTTTTAGAGACGTGTTATTTATTTATTTGTAAACATGTTGTGATGTTGTACAGTCTCCTTTTAGAGACGTGTTATTTATTTATTGTTGTTTGTTTACTTGCAAACACGTTGTGATGTGTTATACAGTCTCATTTTAGAGAGACGTGTTATTTATTTATTTTTGTTTACTTGTAAACACGTTGTGATGTGTTATACAGTCTCATTTTAGAGAGACGTGTTATTTATTTATTTTTTGTTTACTTGTAAACACGTTGTGATGTGTTATACAGTCTCATTTTAGAGAGACGTGTTATTTATTTATTTATTTCACGTAGTGTTGTTTTCCAAAGTCTCTTTTTTGACGGGATGGAGTATTTATTTTGTTCGTTTATGTAATTATTCTGTACTTTTAAATAAAAGAAATGGGCTAACCAAATGTTTTACCTCTATTTTTATTTGATTTAAGCACACTGAGGTGCCTTTAAGTCATGACATGAGACAGATTTATGAGGCTACATGCCTGTAGTAGTATTTTTCCTACAAACAGAAAAGTGTTTTAGGGTCAGTTTTACTCATCATTTGGATTCTAAACTATTGCATTACATTATGATTTCCTAACTGCACTCTAACTTAGTTACTTACTTTAACTTATAAACAAAAACAACCAACCTCCCAAAATAATAATAATCCGTGCGGCGGTCTTTGCTGCCACCATGTGGTGAAATGTATTTACGCACATATGAAATGGCTGACTTTTGCTTTTATCCATCCATCCATCCATCTTCAACCGCTTGTTCCTTCTTCAGGGTCGCGGGGAACCTGGAGCATATCCCAGGGAGCATCGGGCACGAGGCAGGGTACACCCTGGACAGGGTGCCAGTCCATCGCAGAGAATAATAAATAATAAATATCCTAATTAAAAAATAAAGGGAAAAAAAACATACACAGGACAAAATATAGCCATGAAGTTCCTGAAAAATTGGTGTCATAGATTTGGGTTTTGAAAATACCCCTTGTAGCTTTTGTTATTCTTGTTGTAAAGGTAATAGGCCTATGCAAAACTCTTTTGGACAGAGAATCAATCATGGCTTTCTACATTGTTCAGCCTAGCTGCAAGAAATGGTTTCATGGAACTCTAAACGACCAAAATATTATTTTATATCATTCAAAATATTATTTGTCCTGTTTTTAACTACTTTCATGTACAATATCAACAGTATTCATCTTATCTGGTGTTTTCTACAAAGCAAGTATGCCCCTGGTATGTTTGTTGCCACCAACATGATTGTACACTCACCAGCCATTTTAATAGGAACAAATAGTCTGAAGCTATTTCTCTTACACATTGCACAACATGCAGTGAAGAACCTATTACTTCCTGCCTGGTGTAATAGTACAACATCTCATGTAATTATTCAATCAGCCAATGATGTGGCAGCACCGCGCACATAAAATCATTCAGATACAGGTCTAGAGCTTCAGTTAATGTTTACATCAAACATCAACAATGGTTATTGGTGCAGGGGTATGCTGGCTTAGTGGTCAGCATGTATGCCTTGCACCTCCAATTTTGGGGGTCCTGCCCTGTGTTGTCGCCTGGTACTCCGGTTTCCTCCTGATTGGCATGTCCAAAGTGTCTGTAGTGTATGAATGGGTCTGTGAATATGTATGTGATTGTGCCCTGCAATGGACTGGCACCCAGTCCTGGGTGTACCCTGATTTGTGCCCCATGCTGGGATAGGCATGATGACTTTGTGGTCAGCAAGTTTGCCTTGCACCTCCAGGGTTGGGGGTTGAATTCTGCCTCCATTCTGTCTTCGTGTTCTCCCTACGCTTTGGGAGTTTCCTCTGTATATTCTAGTTTCCTTCCTCAGTCAAAAGACATGTGTTGTAGGCTGAGTGGCATTTTCACATTGTCTGAAGTGTGCAACTGTGTAATTGCCACCCCGTCCAGGGTGTCCCCCCACCTTGTTCCCTGAGATAGTCTCCAGGCTCCCCTGTAACCCTGTGTAGGATAAGCGGTATGGAAAATAGATGGGTTTGGTGGTGCCAAGTGGACTGGTTTGAATATTTCAGAAACTTCTTGGCGAGTGAGGCCGGATAAGAATAGCCAGACTTGGTTTGAGCTGACAGGAATGTATGGAAACTCAAATAACCACTCTTTACAACCGCGGTGAGCAGAAAATCATCTCAGAATGCTCCAAACTTGAGAAGACCGCACTCCTGTC
>CM022780.1:8066737-8226737 GCA_012411365.1 Ameiurus melas | reverse complement strand
GACTTCTTCCTCAAACTTTAATAGTACACAACAGAAAACTGCAAAGACACAATATTTATTTGGGTTGCAGACATGTTCTGCACCTGCAGCTGTTGCACGGATACTGAATTCACTTACTATTGTGGATACAAGAGATGACGTCAAAAAGGTTATGATGAGTGCTTTAAATGCAGTGGCTGAGCTAGGAGGTGTTAGTTTTGCCCGAACTCTTCTGAAACATGCGAAATGGTCGTATTTTACTGAAAGAAGTCCAACGCTTTTTTCATTATACTCTACTCAGGTAGGAATATATTTAGTTGTATTCGGTAAAACGTACGGCTTATGGTCCTGTCTTTCTTTTTTTTTTTTCTTCTATAGTGCCTTGTTTTTGATTTCTTTGCTATCTGGATCCAAGACATAAAAGTTTTTAGATTCAGAAGTGTACAACCGACATGGCTATTCAAGAGAGATTTTACACTGCTTCTAGTATCATGTTCGCAAAAATCAAACTAGACTTGTGTGATAAATAGACTCATACACATCAAAGATTTCTTGTTAATAATCAACTATCTGTGGCCATCTGTTGTGAAGCAACTTGCTCCACTGGTCAGATTCGTAAATGGCCTTTCCAAAAGCTTATTCAAGGTTGTGTTGAGGCGTGTATGAACGTTTGGTCTCATGATTTCTAATCAAGAATCAGATGTATTAAACATTTGCTGGGAAAAAAAGGCAAAACGGACTCAAGACCACGAGACACACCTTATGGCATGAGATCAGCATTATACGTTATATAGTTATAGTTATATAGATTACACAGCGGTGTAAGAATTTGTCTTATTTTCACGATGGCACTGGAGTTGTACATTGGTGGGGAAAAGTCATTTCTCTGGACTGAACCCTTTCTAACAGTCCCCGGGCGTTCCATCCCACCGGCGGGGTGGAAATCGACTTATCGGACATTTTCAATCAGTATGAACAAATGAACTATTTAATTGCTGCAAGTCTGTTATTAGATTAGTCGGGACATTGTTGGGTTTCTGTGTGTAGAGTATCGTGACTCTGTGTTTAAGCTGCTGGTGAACAGTGCAGTCGGAAATGGGAAGGGGTGTGAGCCCCTTGCTGGGCAAACACTTTTCCACAATAACACTGGTAGAGAAATCAAACGGACAGCACAGCTAAAGCTTTGTTTGATAGAGAAGCACCGTATGCAACTACCACAGTAAAATGATAATATTTCAACCTAGTAGGCTAGGCAAAAAAAACTTTTTTAATCCCTGAGTGTCTACTTTCATATGAGCCATTACATTTATTTACATTTACTCATTTAGCAGATGCTTTTATCCAAAGTGATATATTTTATTAAATATATAAGTGTGTGTGTGTGGCGCGGGGTGGGTCGGTTATGGAAGTGTTCACAGAAGAGTCTTTAGCTGTTTTTTGAAGACAGTGACAGATTCTGTGGTCTGGATTGAGTTAATTCCACCACTGAGGGACAGTTAGTGTGAAGGTTCTGGAAAGAGACCTCATGCCTCGCTGAGTAGGCACTAACAGGCGTCAATCGTTAACAGTCGTTAACTGATCGGTTAAGGCTCTGGGTTACTAATCGGAAGGTTGGGGGTTCAGAAGGGAGGGGGTTCGGAAAGTTGAGCAAGGCCCTTAACCTTCTCTGCTCCAGGGGCGCTGTATCATGGCTCATCTTGTGCTCTGACCCCAACTTCCGACGAAAAGAATTTCACTGTGCATATGTATACAGTATCTCACAAAAGTGAGTACACCCCTGACATTTTTGTAAATATTTAATTATATCTTTTCATGTGACAACACTGAAGAAATGACACTTTGCTACAATGTAAAGTAGTGAGTCTACAGCTTGTGTAACAGTGTAAATTTGCTATCCCCTCAAAATAACTCAACACACAACAAAAGTGAGTACACCCCTAAGAGAAAATGTCCAAATTGGGCCCAAAGTGTCAATATTTTGTGTGGCCACCATTATTTTCCAGCACTGCCTTAACCCTGTTGAACTGTTGAACCTGGTGCCGTGTTGATCTTCCAGTGACCAGTATGAGGGAGTGTGAGAGCGATGACACCAAATTTAACACAACTGAGACCTTGTAACACTAACAAGTCACATGACACAGGGGAGGGAACGTGGCTAATTGGGCCCAATTTGGACATTTTCACTTAGTGGTGTACTCACTTTGTTGCCAGCGGTTTAGACATTAATGTCTGTGTGTTGAGTTATTTTGAGGGGATAGCAAATTTACACTGTTACACAAGCTGTACACTCACTACTTTACATTGTAGCAAAGTGTCGTTTCTTCAGTGTTGCCACATGAAAAGATATAATCAAATCTTTACAAAAATGTCAGGGGTGTACTCACTTTTGTGAGATACTGTATATGTGTTATAATAATAAGGGCTACACATCATACGTGGTTTGACTACAACGTCAAACATAATTGTAATACTGCATATCAAGTTGGCCGTTTTTCACTTGCCTAGAGTGGTTTGGGAAGTGGAGCGCTTCTACACTCCTGCAATAGAAAGCATAAATATTCATACCAGTCAAGCCCTTTCCAAACATTTTCTGTTTGCACTCAGAACGTCACCACGACAGTATCAGTCGCTGGATCACTCTCATTGAAAAACCACATGGTTTGAGTGAGGGCAGGGCCAGTCTGGATGAGAACCATGTTAGTGGTGGAGAGATTGATGACATCATAATGTCTAGTAGAAGAAGTGATGAATGAAAGGCCTGGTTGTTTAATTCCGTTTTGACACAAGCAGTCTCTCTCTGATTTGTGACTCAGGAGTTTAATTGGTCGCACGAATGGCTCTTATTCAGCTTACCAGGTAGTAACACATTGGACTTCTGTTTGTAAATTAAAGCTTATCATGTACTGTATTCTAGTGTAATGTACGTTGTCATATGCCGTGCCTCATATCAAGTCTAAATGAAGTAGTTTTGATTTAAAAAGTCTAACCGTGTAATTAGCTGTTAAACGCCTGAGAATGAAGAGTAAGGCATGTCCACTTAGCAAAAGGGGTACTAATTTGTACCTTTTAATATCTATCTTTCACCTGGAAATGTGGATATAGTTGACCTTTTAGAGTAAAAAAAATATATACACTATATACATCATTCTAGGTAAAAGGTACATACTAAAAGTACAAACTGTGTCTCGCATGAGAGAAACATTTCAGCAGAAAGGAATGTTACACGTTAGTAAAATTTCTTCTGACAGTTTTTCCTGTTTAAATTCTACACAAACCAGTTGCCAGATAGTTCGGTATCACCAGATTACATCAATTCTACGTTGCGCAACCAGGAGGTACATAGCCACCTCATTGTTGTTTCTCTGCTTTAGTGAATTTCCCCATAATAGGCATTTTTCAATGTTTCCATAATAACCAGTACACTGATACGGATGATTAATATGTGTTTATGACATGTCTCAAACCACTGGAATGACCACAGTGTTCCCGGGCTTTAACGGTAGGTTTGATAGTCAAACTACGGGGCACTGAGTCCTGATACTCCAAAATGTGTCATGCTGGATGTTGCTGACTCATATCCTGTTATTCCAGATGGAAATAATTGGGTTTGTTTGTGATTCTCAGAATTATGCGACCAGATGACGCCAACATCGTGGGTAACGTCCACGGTGGGACGATCCTGAAGATGATTGAGGAAGCTGGGTGCATAATAGGAACTCGCCACTGTAATACTCAAACTGGGGTGAGTTATGCTCCCATGCACATTTCGGTCATCTACACTAGATTAGTATTCTATTCAGCCCTGGTCATTTTCACTACCTGATTTATTTTTTATTTAAACAAATTGACAGGGTTTCTGGTGTTTTTTACAATGTTATTTCCACAGTCAAATGTACACATGGCTTAATTATCAGGTGAGAGGTGATGGTTTTGTTTGAGCACGTTGTCATTTTACTTGGTCTGTGTTTGCAGTGTATGAGAATTTCAGTATGTAATATTCGACTTAAGAAAGGATTTATGACATACAGTGGATATTACAAGTTTTTGCGATGTATAAAAAATGAACCAAGATAAATCATGTCAAATCTTTTTCCAACTTTAATGTGATAATGCAAGCAACACAATTCAATTGAAAAGCAAATGGAAAAGTTTTAAGGGGGAAAACGTTTAATAACCTGGTTGCACAACTGTGCATGCCCCTTAACTAATATTATAACATTCAAAAAGATATGTTTGGTGAAAAAAAAAAAAACGAGACAGCTTGTCACCTAAGGAACACCATACCTTCGGTGAAGCATGGTGTTGGCAGTATCATACTATGGGGCTGCTTCTCTTCAGCTGGGACTGGGGTTATTTGGGCAACATTTCTATTTCTATATCACATTAAAGGTGGGAAAATATCTGACATGTTTTATATTGGTTTCTTTCTTTCTTTCTTTTTTACAACACAAAAATCTTCTATTTTAATATCCACTGTACTCTTGTTCAGAGTTAAAGTCACAAACGTTTTGTGAATTTCTAATTAAGATTAGCAGGACTTGTTTTTGTCTCTGAGTATTTTTTTTCTACCAAGCATCTGGATATGTGCTACACCTATTTTATACCTAATTTACATTTCTTCAGTTGGCAGACACTTTCATCCAAAAAGACCTTCGAGCTGCAAAGATGGGCCTTCATCAAGGACCCAACAATGCCAGCTTGGTGGTACTGGGAATCTACAACTTTACAATCAGTAGTCCAGAGTCTTAAACACTTTAAGGGACATATGTCAGGGGCAGTATCTGTTCTTTCTTGCCTTATACCCAGTGCATGTAATGTATTGTACATATGATGATATTTACAGACCAAATACAAATACTTGTAGATGTACTGGGGGATGAAGACCGTTCTACCAGAATATATTCCCTCAATTAATGGTTTGATACAGCGCTCTGTCTAACACGTCATTCCAAAATCTCCATTAGGTATTCATATAGTTGAGATCTGGTGACCATGAAGGCCATCGCACATGATTTATGTCATTTTGTGCTAAAGGCAAGCAATCAGAAGAACACTGAAAAAGAGTTGATGATGAAAAAACAGGAATTACTTTCACAAGTTGTATTGACGTTTACAGATTGTTGTGGTTAGGATCATTGATAGTTTTACAAGATATAGTTTCGTTTCTGAGTTTTTTGACATCCAAAAACAATCGCTTGCTTGTTCCTCAGAATTACGTATGAGGGTTGGGTTAATACGGATCGAACCACAGCAAGACCAATTTACTTCTAAATGCAAACATTCCTTAGCTAAGAAGTCGAGGTTAGTGTTAATTGTTCAAAGAAATGAGCATTTTTTGAACGTTTTCCTTCTTATCTACAATCTAAAGAAATTGACTAAACCAAGAAGAAAACTACGATAGGGTGCCACTTTTTGTATGAGGAATTTGAATGATGATCCCAGTCGGGGATGCATGTAATAACAGAACGTTCGCTAATCACTGCTGGCTCAGACACTCCTTAATGTGAATTAGGTTTTAGCTCTTAAATGGTGATAGGAATTAGGACTGTGAGCAATACAGAATAAATCAGGCAACCTCATGTACAGGACTACTTTTCACCATGCAAGTTTACCCTAGAGGATTTTATCGCCGTGTTAAATCATCGGACACACAGAGCAAGACAGAGAAAATCTGAGAAGTTCGAGATATGTCTGTTTATTCCCAGTAAGTTTGTTTGTGACTTTTAGCATTGAGATGCTAGCTGTGTTTATGTGGTATAGGTCTAGAAAATGACCCCGACTAGTTTTGATTTGTAGAAATGTAGAAAAAGCATCCTCGCCAATGACTAAAAACGACTAAAAGTTTAACAACAGGCCAGAATGCATCACATGATCTATGAACTCTTTATATATATATATATATAAAAAAAAAAGGGCTGATTAATATCTAATGAAGTACTTTATAGCACTTTATATTTACACTAATGCTCTTGTCTTGTGTTATCATTTCTATAGTAACATCTAATTTACAGGAGTTTGTATGGCAGATGTTTCACAGGTTTCTAAGGTTAATAATATTTAAAAAAGCATATAATTATATGGTCAAGGTGTAATAATAATAGTAATAATAATAATTGTTGATATGACTCCAGTTGATATACTAGCATCTCCAGTGTAAGCCTTTTGTTACACATCACTCTCAGACCATCCTGACCTTCAATAACACCATCCTGTCATTGATATTTCTCCTATAAAACGTCTAACCCCCCACCCCCCCACTTATATCATTTATTCCTCACAGTCTTCGAACATGAGCGTCACTCATGAGACGTGACTGAATAACTGTTTTCTCCAGTATTTGCATATGGTGAGAAACATTTGGGTGGGGTTGTGTCCTGTCATTTAAATGTTTTTTTTTTTTTTTTTAAACACATTTAAAATGTCAGTCGACTGAAATACTTCATGACAGCATTTTAAATATTTATGCATTTCTTATTAAATGCTAAAGGTGCTTTATAAACAGCGCTGGGCTGAAACAGAGTACATAAATGTGTTATTGTATTCACAATAATAAAAAAAATGGAAATATCTGTATACAGTTCGCAAAATGTTTTCAAAAGGCAGCACTCCGAATATATGTACTTTGTACGTTTTTTGGACAATTCTTATAGAATAGTTCTTTACTGAATAAAATCATCTATACATGCGTTTTAACACTAGTATGGTCAAATGCACAAGCATGATGTTTGTTCTGTTACTCAATGTAAGTAAATAGCTGAATTAAGTTTTTTGGGAAATAAGGATGTGTTTTTGGAGTTAACAACTAGCAGGAGATTTCAAACAAGTTCCAATATAGTTACAGTTTTAATCTTCCTTTGTAGCTATTGAGTACTTCTTGTTTCATGCATGGAATGTCACTTTTTGTTTGATTTTCAGTAGCATATTCTTCTTAGTTCAAAGCCTAATGCAGTGAAGTAATTGTTCATACTTTCGATACAGATGTAATTCTGTTATTTCTTTTGAATTTGGCCACACCAGCCTGAAGGAGGCTACAAGCAAAAAAGGAAGTTTGTATAAACAGCATGAGTAGTTTGGTCTTTCTCAAATTTCCAGTACGTTCACGCTGACCAGTAACACAGAGGAACAGTGTCTATAGTGAAAACAATATCTTGCTCAAATCTGTTTATAACTAGAGATTGTTACTGATAATTTTACAGTTTCCCACATGACCTTTTTGGTGAACAGTACATGTTTGTTAGTCATCTATATGAGGAATTACCACAAGTTTATAGAAAAAACAGGCTTACAAAGCTTACTAACCAAAAACAAAATAAATGTGAGCAGGCATAAGTCTTTATAAATATGGTTATGAATATTTAATGAAATTTTTTTTTTCCAAATGTTCCTAAGGGCCATATTAGATTTATTTAATAATTTAGATCAATTTCTAACCTATGGATTCTTACTGTATCCACTAGAGGACAGCAGACAGCCATATATTTTCTGAGACTGGCCATTAAAACCTTTTAGAAGGCAAAAAAAATCTAAAAATCATTTATATCAATCAGCCCTTTGAGACCGACTCTATTTGAACCATATAAAGTGCTTTTTATATATTTCTAGGCCATGTTTTCCTCTCAAAGCAGTTTTAAACAACAAAAGATACTTAGACATGAACACATCTTGAACTACATAAGGCAACTCTATTCATACATATATGTAGTCAGTGTAGAATGTTCTGGGTTGCCCATTAAAGTTAAGGATTGTTTAATAAACAAACAAATTTCTCACAAAGGAACGGGTTTCTACAAGCAACTGGTTCAAGAGAAGTCATGTGTATGTAACCAAGCAAATGAAAACATAGTCACCTGAAAAGGCTGAAAAGTCAAATCCTTCTTTTCATTCGTCTTGCAGGACCGCTGCGCCGCCGCCCTGGCACGAGTGGAGCGCACCGATTTCCTGTACCCCATGTTCATTGGCGAGGTGGCCCACGTGAGCGCGGAAATCACCTACACCTCCAAACACTCTGTGGAGGTGCAGGTCAACGTGGTGTCTGAAAACATACTAACGGGTTAGTGGATATTCAGCGTGATCATAAACCTGTCACAGGTCACTGAAGCTGAAATAGTTTGTTTACTTAAAACATACACATTTATTAATTTTTATTAAACTTGCTCGGGCCTTCTGCAAACAGATTAGACAGATCACATTAGACATTTAAGGAGCCAGTTTAACAATCAAAGCTGTAAATGGCTGTAGACTATGAATAAATGTGGGTAAAAAGATCATTATAGTTATTATTTTAGTATTTTATTTATTACACATTCATTTAGAAACAAATTCAGTGTGTATTGGCATCTTTAAATGCAATTTTCTCCCTTTTTACTTTTGGGTGTAGCCGGAAATTAAAATGCTAGAACTCAATTTGTGGTTGAAGTACATTATATGGCTAAATGTATGTGGACACCTGACCATCACTCTTATATGCGGGTCTTCCCTAAACTGTTGCCACAGAGTGTGAAGCACATACTTGTACAGAATATTTTTGTATGCTGTAGCAGTATAAGGAACTAAGGAGCCCAAACATGTTCCAGCATGACAATGCCCCTGTGCACAATGCGAACTCCATGAAGACATGGTTTGCCAAGGTTGAAGTGGAAGATCACGAGTGTCCCGCACAGAGCCCTGACCTCAACCCCACTAAACACCTTTGGGAGGATCTGGAACACTGACCACACACCAGGCCTCTTCACCCAACATCAGTGCCTGACTTCATTAATACGCTCCAAAATCTAGTGGAAAGCTTTCCCAGAAGAGTGAAGGCTGTTATGGGGGACTGAATTTGGAATGGGAATGTGCAACAAGCACATGTAGGTGCGATGGACAGGTGTCCACAAACTCTTCTCTGTATAGGGTAGATGAAAAAAGAGAAACGTATTTCAGTCCAGGAAAACCCGTCCTCAAATATAGTAGAAAATATAAATATTTCACCATGTGAAGGGTTCCCAGGTGTCCACACTTTTTTTTTTTTTTTTTTTTTTTAAACATACAGTAGGGTTCAGAAGACCACATTTTCAGAGAAACGTTCAGAGAAAGTTTTAGAATTTAGAAAAAGTATATATTTTTTTAAAATAAGGGAAATATTCTATATTTTATATTTTGCACTATTTCTAGGTCACTATTTAAATGTGATCAAATATGTAATATTAACTGCTCTGTACAAAAGCTCAGTTTTTCTTTGCGTCTTATCATTCCATTGAAGCACATGTTCAGGTGACACTTTGATGAATTTGATCATCAGGTTTTCTACAAACTTGTTGTGTGTACGCCAAATACTAAGAAATGCAGCTTCGTATACCATACTTTGAGTGACAGGAAATTTGCTTTGTTGTACTTCTATAAGCATATATTTTTTAAAAGACGATGCAGTTAGAGACTTATTTGCATAACTTTCTGAATCTACACCACACTCACTAGATTGCAATAATCAGGGTTAAGCCAATCAGTCATTGTTTGACTTTGACAGTGATGTGTTATTTGCCTTACATGGATTATGTAACAAGGAGCTGTTGAAAGAAATAATATCTGAATTTTCAGCATGTACTAGACAATGCAATGTTGTGACTTGCTTTAAAGATAATCAAGATAAGTATGGTTGGAGGCAGCTGCATGTCTAAACACACTTTTCAGTTGTTCAGGGCTTACAAATGTCTTTGCGTCTTTTTCTGCCGTAAGGATTTTTTCCTTTTCATAAAATGCAGTCAAGTCTGATCTGATTGATTTCCTGTCAGTTGTAGGGCTGTGGAGTATTTCATAATCTTCTATGAGGTGGATGAATCATAGTTTTTGAGAACATTCCCCGCACAACAGTTGGTCATGTGGAACATCTCGTAACATAGAAAAAAAATGTGATATGGAATTCTAGTGGCGTCACAGAAAGTATCCAGATTTCATGCATTTCCTTGAAATAAGATTGAAGATTCCAGTTTTTAAAATAGGAACATCTTAAGCCATCATCCTAAACCTGTACACGGTGTGATTTTCAGGCCTATTTTACTGTTGCAGCGATCATAAAACAATTATTTGATTGTAAGTTGACTGACATATGCGGTCTTAGAAGAAGCGTCAGAAATCTGCGGAAATTGGAGGATGGCATAAGATCATGAGAACCTTCCAGAACAGCTACAAAAACGGTAGCGGCGATGGCTAAACCTAAACAAAACATGATAACGGACAGAAATATGACCTCAATCTCACAAGAATGTTTCTGTTTATGCGACCTTGTTTTCTGCATGAGTCCAGATCATCTTGATTGATAATTAGGGGTGTAGTGATGCACCGTAACATGATGCATCACGACGCAAAACTTTGATCGTGGAAATGTGCGACTCACATTGTGGAAATCAGCATTCTGGTTTTGCATCAAATGCAATTACACCGTTTGAACACGACGGGTTGCAATCTGCGCAACCCATAAAGTTGAAATATACCGAGAGCACGCTGGTCACATGATCACGTTCATTCGAGGAGAGCCTGCGCCATTGTGACGTGACCGATAGCTCAGGATCACCACAACTGACACGCATTATATAGGTTATATGGTTGCACGGTCGTGTTATAATTGTTAAAAAGAGCTCGTCGGTAGCTTTCAAATGACATCAGTCTACAGTGCCTGAAAAAGAGACTGTGGAAGTCTGGCAGTTTAGCCGGTTTAAAGACTTTTTGTTTATTTAATTCAATTTTTTGGAGAATTTATAAAAGTATTTCTTTATTTTTAAGATAAAAATAGGGTAAAAGATAGGGTGAACCCGTAGTACATTTTGTTTACAATATTAAACCTCTGTTTGTAGTCTTTTTTTTTTTTTTTAAATTTATTTAGTTTTATACAAAAATATATTGCTTGCACAGGCTGGTGTGGCCATATTGTTTTGCAGTGTTTATGATTTGGAAATGAACGAGGAGTTTTTTCAGTCATCATTTTTCTTTTTTCTTTTTTGTTTAAAAAATATCAAATCAAAATTGAATCGAATCACCAAGCAAGTGTCGCGAATCAGTTGAAATGGAATCGTGACCCAAGTGTATCGTTACACCCCTCTTTATAATGCAAGTAGAATGTCGTCATTTTCCTTTATGTTTAATGTTAGATTTGAACAGTCTGTTATAAAAATTTGAAAAAAATATTTTATTGTGATCTCGTACAGTGTGACAGCAAAAACAGCTGAAAGCACACAATGTAAAACCGGCTTTAACCAGTCCATCTATTAATATAGAAATAATATTCTGGGGCTGGAGTAAGTGTACTGTGATAGTGAGTTGTACAATGAACATTTGTCTCATATACATCTGGTTAATCTTTTGCAATGATTCAACCTCTTGAGCAGAATGAGAGATCTTTGGCCTAACATCTGCTTATTTGAGTACAAGAGGAACTATAAATAACTGATAAAACAATGTGGATTGAAACATGATTAACACAATGACCGAACAGTTGTCATGTAGGCCCTAGCTCAAGATGGTGCTAAAGCATTATAAATATAGATTTCTCCTCAAAGCCTGATCACACGTCTTTTTCCTCTCTCTTCTCTCCATCGTGACTCTATTACTGTCCTAAACATAGCCCTTTTTAAAGCCACATACAGCGCAAGCTGTCCCAGAAATGACAAATTCTTACCTGGAGAGATACTTCTTTGAGCAAGATAATGAATCAGTGATAAATGGCAGGAAAGAAAAAGGGGAGGCAGAAAACACATCAGGACAAAACAAAAGAGGTATCCCCAAGGTGCATGGTGTTACCACAGCAACCGAGTTGTCAAGGAAGCAGGGACGAGCTAGGGAGAGGTGAGATGCCGAGTCGATGGAAGGATCCGCAGAGGCAGACAGAGACATGCACATGCCTCTGAGGGTACTTTCTGCTGAGGAAGTGACAGGAACAAGAGACCACCACAGTGACATCAAAAATAATAATTAGGGACAGTTTGTGTGACTTAAGGCATATGATGCATAGAGGCTCCTTCTAGCTATTGTTTATTATAAGCAGGTGTTATGTATTCCTATATAAGAAAAACAGCACTGACATTTGTTTCATAAAAAAATTAATCTGTTTTATATAATGAAAATGCTAAGATGATGGCATGCTAGCTGATGGAGTCATATGCTAAAAAAAGATAAGAGAAATGACAGAAAGCTAGCTTGAGTACCTGCATAATGCTAGAAATGCTAATATTTTGGCTCTGATACAACTTGAATAGATAAAAGAGACTGCTTATATTTAAAGATAAATATAAGATAATGCTGACGTCGTAGTTAATGTAGTCATATACAGTGATATTTTGTACATTTTGTAGTGTTACAACCTGAAGCTCAAATTGACTTAAATGGAATTATATATCATGGAGCTACACAAAATAGCCCATAATATCCCCTCAAATATCCCAAACTTTGAACATCCTTCAGAGCACCATTAAATTCAATTCAATTTTTCAATTAAATTTTATTTGTATAGCGCTTTTTACAATAGACATTGTCTCAAAGCAGCTTTACAGAAATATCAACATGGTATACAGACATTAAAGGTGCGAATTTATCCCAACTGAGCAAGCCACTGAGTGGTGACAGTAGCAAGGAAAAACTCCCTAAGATGTTTTAAGAGGAAGAAACCTTGAGAGGAACCAGACTCAGAAGGGAACCCATCCTCATCTGGGTAACAACAGATATTGTGGAAAAGTTCATTATTGACTTATAAGAAGTCAGTTTGGCCTTAGAAGCAGCCATTGTACCAGCAGTCTGGAATTGGAGTAGATTAGAGCTCCATCCAGAGGCAGGACACCCGAAACGGATCAGGCAGGTCCGGAGATCAGAAGGGATCGGGATTTCTAGTAATCTCCATAAAATGGTATGTGGCTCGGCAGAAGGAGAGAGGGAGAGAAAAGATTATTAGGACTGGGAATTAGCATAATAGAAAGTCTAGTCAGGGTAGACTTGAGTAAACAAATACGTTTTAAGCCTAGACTTAAACACTGAGACTATGTCTGAGTCCCGAACACTAATCCATTATTAATGGAACTAAATCCATTATTAAAAATTAATAGTGCACAGCCACAACTCTAGCTAGGGTAGTGCCTAAGTCAGTGACCAGGTAAAGAGGACATTATTCAGAGAAGCAACCAAAAGGTCAGGGATAACACTGCACGATGCTACCACTATCATGTTTCACTATGGGGATGGTTTTCTCAGAGTAAAAGGGCAGTATTGGATTTTTTACAAACATTTTGTACCAAGGCCACAATGTTCAATTTTGACCTTATCAGAGAACATTTTTCTGCATGTTTGTGTCCAACATGCCTTTTTTTTTCCGTCAAACTCCCAATGGGATTTCATATGGCTTGGCACTCTTCCATGAAGCCTTGCTTTTGTAGAGTGTCCAAGCTATGGTTACAGCTTTCCCATCCGAAATGTGGATCTCTATAGATCCTTCAGGGTGACCCCTGGCCTCTTGGCTGCTTCTATATTTACCCAGTTTTTATTAATGGAACTAATGGTACACTGTATGATGTTCAAACTTTGGTTTTTTGTTTTTCTAACCAAACCTTGATTGGTATTGTCCTGGATTTGTTTTGATAGCACATTGATACTGTTTGTTTAGTTTGTTTCCTAACAAACAGGTTGCACCAGAACTGGTTTCACATCAACAGGGGTGAACACGTACACCATCGCAATTTTTTTTATTATTAACGATTCTGCAAACTTCCGATATTATGGGTTATTTGTACAGATCCGTGACACATAATCCCAATTAAGTTTATTTCAGTCCCAAGTTGTAGCTCTACAAAATATGGAAATGTTTGGGGGTTACTACTCTATGCAAGGCATTGCACTAACAAAATATTAAAGCAATGACAGAAAACTATAATCGGTTAGCATTATTTTGGCTGTGTAATGCTGGGGAGCCTAGACCAGGGGTGTCCAATCTTATCCGGTACGGGCCGGTGTGGGTGCAGTTTTCATTCCAGCCAAGCAGAAGCCACACCCGAGTCTATTGAAAGCCAAGATCAACTGATTAAGCAGGTGGAATCAGGTGTGGCTCCTGCTTGGTTGAAAACCTGCACCCACACCGGCCCTTTTCGGATAAGATCGGATACCCCTGGCCTAGACTGACGAATGTTTATGCTTTTTACAAAAAGCCTTTTGACCTTGTTGATAGAATACACACCACACAGAAAATACAAGTCTTGATTTCACATGTAGACCATAAAAAAGATATTGTCATGTTGGCTGATGGAGCTGTATTTTGACATAATTTGACAGGCATTTAGCAACACTGGAATAAATCTCAGATGAAAAGGGATTTCCATCAGGCGTGCCAGACAGTGATTAATAGTTTTTCCACTACTTACACTACCTTAAGTCCAAAGTTTAGGATTGAGAAACACTGCATTTGTGAATTGGGGGTCCAAGTCCATTTTACATCATTTGGTTGTGCATGTAGTTCATGAGCCAAAGAATACCAGTGATCATTTTATAATTGGATAGTTTTGTGTATCCTGATGCACCATGTGCATGTGGTGTAGGTCATTAGATTTTTAAACCACGCCCACATGGTCCTCTAATTGACTTGGTCAATGGATGTTTAATATAACATTCACTTTTGGTCTTATGCGACACATTTACTATTATACACTACTTTCCTGGGTCATAATGGACTACAGGTAGATATAAACAAGTTTGTTTGGAAATTTCCGTTTCTTTCATCCCCTCCGTATTAGAATTTATTGAGCAGAATTACATGCACAAATGAACAATAATGATCATAAAATTTACAACAAAAATAAGATTCCATTGAATACTACACAATGTAGTGGCAAATCAAGTACTAGTATTTTAGGGCTTTACTCAATTCATGTCTCTGAGGTTGGCAGAATGTTCTGGAGTAGAAACGTCCAGGACTGGGCACTACGCATTTCCTGATGTCTAAATTGTGCATAACTAGGGGTGGGCCTATATGACAAAATGATCATATCAAGATTCTTGAACACATTTCTGCGATACATGATATGGATCATGATATAGGTTAACAAACTACCAACAACAATATGTATGATAGCAACCATATCATGATATGCACACTATCTCAGAAAAGTGTATTGTGACATAATTTACCACAATATTGACATTATATAATCATATTGCCCTATTGTTAAATCCATAATTTAGTCTGGTATTAAATCCTCATTGAGACACACATGTAATTTAACTGGGTATACAGCCCAGTGTTAGGAAAACGACTGTACTAGTTAAGAACAATTACCTGCTTTTGGCCTTCATGTAAATGAAACATGTAGAAATATTGTTTTCTATTGTGGCCTTGTAGCATAATTTAACTGAAGGAATCATAAAGGAATAAAATTGCCATAATTTCATATTTCCTAATCTGAAATAACAGCGTACAACTATACTGTCACTATACTGTTTCTAGCGCTGTGTTACTGGGTGGTCACGGCTCATGTTGGCATTGCCCCTTTAATTTGCTTGCTGCGCCAGAGGGCGAGCGTGAGGAACGTGAGCAGACATTATGTTCCTCTGTCATGTCAGCTTAGTGTCACGCTTTGCCCCGCATGCACAGGCCACAGCTACACAGGCCACAGCACCTGCATATGCCGAGGCTTGTGCTCTCTCAGGATAAAATTAATTAAAATTATCTCTCATGATGTGTGTTTGAATGCGATTTTCAGTAATGTCCGAAGCTTGAGCATAGATACAGAGGTGAGGAATGATGTACAGATCTTGTACAAGTAGTAAGAGCCTTTCTGTGTTCATTCTGAGTGGAAGACTAGGCTGAAAGTAAAGCAACCATGATTGTTGGGGAAAAAAACAACTTTTAGTTCCTACAGGGTTTCGTGTGTGTGTGTGTGTGTGTGTGTGTGTGCGCGCATGTGAGAGGAGAGAGAGAGAGAGAGAGAGAGCGAGCGAGCTGTGTTGGGGCTGGGTTTAGGGCCATCACGTGGTTTCTTACCCGGTTATGGACACACACACACACACACACACACAGACACACACACAGTCAGACCCAATCTAGTCAGCCTCCTCACTCACACTCCTCAGGGGTCTCCTACTTCTGAGCGCAGGGGCCGTGATGATTGGGGCCTCAGGCTAGCCTTCATCTTTATTTAAAACACACACAAACACATATTTCTATTCCTACACCTAACCCTAAAGTCAGAAACGAGATGAAATCTTTTTGCTTTTAGTTTTTTTGTTTGTTTGTTTTAGTTTTAGTTTTTAAATAAAAGCTGCAGGTTTTGTGAAAAAAAAGAAGTTTTCTCTTGGGAGCAGAAAAATGTCCTCAGAAGGTCAAAACTGTCAGATATTCCTATCTTTGTGGTGACATTTGGATATGAAAATATAAAGACCTAAAACACACACACACGATTGTGAAATAATTGTGAAAGACTGTATATATACAAATCTGAGTAAACACTCTTCTTCTTTCTCTTTCGTTTACAAGTACAAACAAAACTATGAAAATAGACAGATAAATCAAATAAAAAATAAAAAAACAACACATTTGCATTTAACATTTAATTTGATAATCAGTAGCACCTAACTATTTTGTATTCAGTCCATTGACTTAAACGTATTTCATCTTTTGTGAAACATTTCGATTGTGAGATTTAGAACTACGCTGGAAATAGTAAATATAGGATTAATGGTATACAGTATGATATAATTCAATATACTGTTATAGTAAAATATGCCATTATAACACAATATACTGCTATTCTACATAGCCCAGTATACTATTATAGTACAATACACAGTTATAGTAAAATATACAGCTATAGTACAATATGCCGTTATTCCAAAATATAATGTAATACAGTCATGTGAAAAAATAAGTACACCCCATTGAAACGGTTTGCTTTTTTGACATATTTGGACAAGCAACCATTTGCTCATCTTTGAAACAGTGCCTTGTTAATGAAGTTGATATACTTGAACAAAACTAGAAGAAAAATGAGCTTTTTCAGTCATTTATTCAACAGAAATATCAATAGATGTGATATTCTTCTGTGGAAAAAGTAAGTACACCCTTGGTCTCAGAAGCTAACTTCTTGTAGGCATTTTGCATAATTGTCCACCAGTCTCTGACATCGGCTTCCATGCATTATTCTCTCAGTTGCAAGATGTTTGAGGGTTTTCTTGCATGTACTGCCCGTTTCGAATCTCCTCACAACATTTCAATGGGATTTGACTAGTCCGTTCCTTAACCCTCCATTTCTTCTTTTTGAGCCATTCCTAGGTGTATTTGCTAGTGTGCATAGGATCATTATCCTGTTGAAAAGTCCACTTTCGGTTCAACTTTTGGACAGATGGCCTCTCATTATCTGCAAGCACTCTCTGATATGATGCAGAATTCATATTTGAATCAATGAATGCAAGCTGTTCAGTCCCTGAAGCAGCGACGCAACCCCAAAGCATAACATTTCCACCATCTTGCTTCACAGGTGGTAGGAGGTGCTTCTCCTGAAAAGCATGTCGGCTGTTACTGTGGCCAAACAACTCTATCTTTGATTTGTCTGTCCAGAGCACATTATTCCAAAAGACCCGGTCTTTGGCTGTATACTCATCTCCAAACTGTTTTGCTCTGATGTTCTTTTTAGACAGCAAAGGCTTTTCCCTGGCACGCCTCCCATGCAGGTCAAATGTGTGCAATCCTTTTCTGATCGTAGAAGCATGCACTTTGACACCAACAGTTGCAAGACTTACTAGCGGATCCTGTGATGAAATTTTGGAGTTCTTGGAGACTTTTTTTTTTTGCATCAGATGGTCTCCTCTTGGCCTGAATTTGCTGGGATGGCCAGTCCTGGAGAAATTGCCAGTCGTTTGAAATCTGCACTTGTAGATAATTTTCCTTACAGTGGAGTGATGTATTTCAAATAATCTTTTTAAATCCCTTGCCAGACTCATAGGCATCCACATTTTTTCTGAAGGCCTTAAAGAACTATTTAGATCTTGTCATTATGACACCAAACACTTCAATAACAAAGGGAACACCAGACACTAGATATGAGAGGTATAAATAAGACTCCACCTGCACTCCCTAAGCAGGTTCTAATCACTGGCACCCAATCCTGAACACCTGACTCTAGTTTTATGGATTTGAAGGTGTGATAAATGTAGGGGTGTACTTACTGTTTCCATGTGACTGATCTGTTTTTTTGTTAATTTAAATTGTGAAAATTACTACAAAATGTCAATGGTATTTGTCTGTGTTTGCCTTTCCAAATATGTTAAAAAAATAAAAAAAAAAAAAAACAATTTCCACGGGGTGTATTTTTTTTTTTTTCACGTCTGTAACACAATATACTGTTACAGTTATAATAGAGTTCTAGAGAAGCAAAGTGCACAAAGTCGAAGTGTAAAAGCCAGAGCCATTTTTTAAAATGTTATTATTATTATTATTATTATTATGATAAAAAATGTGACAGTTAGTTTGAAGGTTCTTGAAGATGACCTTGAGCCACGCTTGAGTAGGCACTACTAAGCGTCGGTCGTTAACTGATCACAGATTGCGTGAGGGAACGTAAGCCTTCGGGAGAGTGTTGAGGTAGGGGGGTGCTGATCCAGACATCGTCTTGTACGTGAGCATCAAGGCCTTGAATTTGATGCGGGAAGCTACAGGGTCTTTTTAAAATCAGCATCTTTTAATATGAAAATCAACCTGTGGATAATTAAAAAAAAAAAAAAAAAAGATATGGGTGAAAGTTCCAGTAACAGATGTGCACTTGAGGAGCTCACGGCATCTGGACAGAGCTTAAAATATGAATGAATTATGCCTTTTGAGAGGACATTTGCAAACTCTCAGACACTGTCAATAAAACCACCACAAGTCAGCTGTTCTAACTGCATTTTACACACACACACACACACACACACACACCGAGTTACATACACACACACACACCCACTTCCCTAATGACTAAAGAATGATATACAGATTCAGCAGAGCTTGTGCTAATTACTACTGTACTAAAAGCTCCACCAGTTAACTAGACACTGACACTGATTTTAGCCTTTGCTCTGTGTGTGTGTGTGTGTTCAAAGATGTGTGCAACTTCAAGCCTTAAAAAGCCAGACGATCTGTAAACAAACTGCACCCCGCTACACCATCTGAAAACATTCCAGTTGCAGAGACCCGAAGCACTGTGTTGCAAAATTGAAAGCAGTGTGCAAATAGCTGGCAAGCTGAATGGAAACTTTGAGTTGGTTATCCAATGTCCTAACATACTAAACAAGCCAACCATTGTCTCAGTCTGCTGGTAACAAATGCTTCCTGTGGGGTCACTGCTATTCAGTGTCCAGAAACATCTTAGATTTTTATTATTATTTTTTTTAAATCTCTAAGATGGCGTTCAAATAGACTAATTTAGGAAAGGTATGATTGACTACACACAAAATGTTACAATTGTTCTTTTTCCAAAGCTTGGAAATAAAATCATCCATCATCCAAGAAAGCAATATAGAGTATATAATATATCTACATGCACGATAAGAATATGACAGTTATGTTTAATGCAAGTCACAGATTCAATGCTAGTGTGGAATGGTTTAGATGGTTATATAATAAATCCAGTCATCCATCATGGGGGGAAAAAAGCAATATATGTGCTATGTCGGAACCGAAATGCATGATTAGTTGATGGGAAATAGATATACCTGCCTAACATGAAAGAATGCGACACCTACACAGATCAAGCTTGGGTTTCATGCCCCCACCATACTGCAAGACACACTCGCTCTCCCCAAATCTTTAATTTCACTAAGGTCCCACCAGGAGGAAAAATAATCGCTTGCTTTAATATTTGAGAGCAACAAGCGAAAGGAGGTAATGATGTTGTGGAGGCAGCCAAAGAGAACGGCACATCCTCTCCAGTGGGTCTTCATCTCATCTAATTACGCTCTTAGTCACAGCTGCAGTGCCAGATTAATCTTTTTTTTCTTTCCTCTCCCCCTCCCACCCTCCCCACAAGCTTCTTGAGATTCAGCGAGCCATCGCAAGAAGTTTCCAGTCTTTTCAAACTTTCCCTACTCGATTGTCGACGGGAAGGAGTCTGCAGAGTTCTCCTTCTCGAGCTCATCGGAGTTCAGCAGACTCAGAAAGCTCCAAACAATATCGAACCTCCATTTGTCCGGCATGCGTGCTATTTTTAGCAAGTCAATCTCTTGCTAGCTGACGCCACGCAAATACGCCTCATATGCGGAAGCCGAAGACAAGCTGCCACAGGAACCAATTAGACAAGCCGCTCTCTCACCATGGCAGCAGCAGAGTCTCGGCGCAGTTGTCAAGGCAACCGGGCTATCTGCGTGCCTCGGACGGAGTGTAAAAATGCAAATGCTATTCCCAAATGTAGTCTGTCAGGACTCATCACTCACTTTCAGATGACTCCGCACAGTCGGAGTTAGTTAAGGCGGCAATCATTTGTGCTCAACGTGTGCTGTGAGCGACGATGAGGTTACGAAGCACGGCTTTAGCGGTGATACTGTCTTTTGGAATACTTTTGTTAGTTGTTGCCCTGGCCTTGCAATGAGTGGCAAAGTTTATAAAAGTTAGTTTCCAGCAGGGAATCCAAAAGGGCTTTATTTTCAGGAGCATCTGATATGAATATGAAATCTTTACGGGAAAAAAATCTAAAAATGTTTTGTTTAAATGAAATGTATTTAAAGCACACCTATTATGGTTTTGAAACCTGCCTAATTTTGTTTTAAAGGTCTCATACAATAGATTTACATGCATCCAAGCTCAAAAAACACTTTAATGTTCTCATAATTTAAACTGCAGAATTACATTTTTTGGCCCCAGTGTCAAAAACGACTTGTTTAAAGATCCGTTCTAAAGGATTCAGTCTAAACTCCTCAGTTCAGAGAGGAGTTTTCATACTTTACTCTGATTGGTCAGATGTCCCAGTCTGTTGTGATTGGTCTACCGGTTGTCAGCATGTTTCATAAAGGAAACGCCCACTACCACAACGAGTTTCAACTCCGTCTGTTTGCGAACAGCCGATAAAGAGCAGAGGCTTAGTTTTTTTTTAGTTTTTTGTTACAAACCTACGTAGGTTAGTACAGGAAGTAAAGTCTGGAATTAGTATAACTCCAATTTGTCAATAACTCCATTTGTCATGTGCTTTGATTTTTGAAACTTTGCAGATTTTTTGCATTCACAAACAGCTCTATAACACACTACATGAAAGGTAATATTTGAAAAACCATAACAGGTGCACTTTAAACATATTTTTTTACCACAGAGCTCTTGATTTCTTCTTTCTGATTGGTGAGAAGGTTTTGATTCAATTTCTATAGCAGCAACTCTGATATTAGTGCAGGCTGTACTTCAGATTACAGGTTCATTTTAATGCACTTGTTCTAATTTTTTTGAACTTTAAACTGATTTACACGGGACGTGCATTTCAGATGCTCCACATAATCTAATAGACTAATAATAGGCTAAGGCTAATAATAAAATATATTTAAATAAACATGTTGTTAATTAACAAAGCATATGATTGTTGTTGTTGTTATGATTAATGTTGTGCTTTGTAATAGTCAGTACGTTTTGCACCACGGGAAGGACAGAGGACATTGCGCTTGCCAGGTTCTCAGAATCATGACAAGTTTTCTTAACTTCAAAAAAGTGAGGCTGGTGAAGGGATGATGGTTTAAAACCGCCATACCGAAAGTGATAACACCAGCTGACTTGTTTTGTGGACGTTCTGCAACATTAAATGTACCCATAAATGGCGAACAATATGGCTTTTATTAATAAATAAAGAATTTTTTGTTTTGACTGTTGATAAGAGGAAGAAAACATTTCAGGATGTGCTGTGTCATTGATTATTTTCCTATAACAGAATGCCCCCTGAGTGTTTTGTTCCTTAATTCCTTAAGTATTAAATGCAGTAGAAACATATTTTTTTCTGCCTACTTTTGGTTGAGTTTCACTAACCGCCTTTATATTCCCACTACTATCATTGCTGCAGCTTGTTTTATATACGGGTATATGTATATAAAAAAAACCCGTCATTATAGGGATTGAATACGATAGTACAGGGTTGCTTGAGCAATGGCGCAATAAAGGTTTCTAGATGAGCAGAGTGTAGGATTATTGTGTTACGTTATTGCAATAAAGTAGACACCTAGGAGGCTCATTCTTCTGTGGTTACTGAGTACGAGCTTGGTAACTGGCTAAACAGGAATATGAGTTGATTCTGAATATGGTAAGAAGTGATATTTTCTTAATATTCTGTATTGTACATGGAACAGTGCGAGTAATATAGAGTAGCCAATATTTGAGGTGTCTCTTCAGCCTGTAAGGGCAAGGGTTCCACTTTAGTCTTTCTGAGCAAACGGCTTATAACAGTTCCTCACCCCTCTCACACAGCTTTTTTTTTTTTTCCTTCCCTGAAATCACTCTACTGCCTAATAAATGCAGCTGACCCAAAATAGCCTCACTTGGACTTTAGAGAGAGAGCGAAAGAGGTTCAGTGGGAGATGCTGAAGTCGCCATGACAACAAAAGTAACACTTAGCAACTAGCAACCCGCTTTGCTGAAAATCTATTAGAAAATGGGCTTGTTTGACAGAGAGGCTTAGGACAACATTCAGCAAAATAGAAATGACATTTATTATGTGCCCGCTATTCATTGTCAAATCGTTTTGGAAGCCAGTTTTGCTGGCTGAAATAGTAGATATTGTGGAGGAATTTGGAAAGAATACTTAAGATACTATACTGTATGTTAGCTTAAATCCTTAGCTTGGATATATTTTTATTTACATCAAGCCACATCTCAGATCACAGTTGACTTTCCTTTCCCAAAAGATGATTTCGTAAACTGTGCATGTCTTTTCTCAGGTGCCAAGAAGTTAACCAACAAGGCAACACTGTGGTATGTCCCCGTATCGCTTCAAAATGTGGACAAAATCATTGAAGTCCCCCCCATTGAGGTAAGACTTTACATTGTCCACATAGAACTTAAAGTAACTTACACTAATTTATATCGATCGCATCCATTAAAAAACTAACTTAAACCTGCAGTTAGTGCACTGTTTGGGAATGAGCTTTCTGTATAGTGACTCCAGTAACTTGTTGAATACAGACAAAGTAAATAAATGTAAATTGAAAAATAATTTGTTATAGTTGTGTAAAGAATAAAACATAATGGGACATGCTGTTATAGGAAAATAATCAACAATCACAACACCCTGATGCACTGCTGTCACCCTGATTATTTTCCAATAACAGGATGTTCTGAAGGTTTTTATTCTTCTTATACCACAGTGGATTGCCAACAATGACATATTTTTATGTAATAATGAATAACACATCATAATTTTCATTCATTTATAGTTACATTTAATGTACAGTTCCACATGATCACTTGCAGCTAATAACGAGAGATATTTGAACAAGAACCATAGAACATTTTTCATTATTCTTTATATTTTATTTTCCTTAAAAAATATATATATATATAAATAAATAAATATATATATATAGTGAAGACTATAAACTATGACAGGTTTATGATTATGTAGTGTCTTCAATCTTCAAATGACACTTGGTGATAACTTCTTGAAACAGCCGCTAGGGATGTTCCCACATCTATTGAACACTTGGCTGCTTTCAGAAATGCTGTTTATCTCATTTTGATGTTTTGGAAATAAATTCACACTCATGACCCGATGAACGCCATGAGCTGGTGTTTGTTTTGGTTTCTAATGTTTCTTTGCTTCAAGTTCTGTCTCTGGCCCTGTCCTGCCATTGGTTTGTTGTCTGATTGTGTTCACCTGTTCTGTGTTTGAGTACTTAATCACTGTTGTGTCTACATATCATCACACAAGTCTTATTGGGCAATTAGTTACTTTAAGTCTGTCTCCTGTTTCCCGAGTTTGTGTTTTATATGTTTTGGTTTTGACCCTAGTTCCAGTTCCTTGATTCTGTTTTATGGATTTTCCTTCTTTAACTTGTGGTGTTTGATGCTATATGGACTTTATTATGATTCTTGCATATAAGATAAAGCACATACCAGGTTAACACACCAGGCACTTGTATCCTGTCTCTCACTGCACTTTACACATTCATTCATCCTCGTTAAGTGCTTTATCCTGGTCAGGTCGCAGTGAATCTGGAGCGTATCCCGGGAACACTGGACAGGAAAACAACAATCTTTAATATTGGGCACATCTGGTAGGGCGTTTTTGTTTTTGAGCTGTCAGCATTGCTCACAGTCTGACTGAAGCATGAGTACAAGGTCATATGAATCTCCAGGACAGTTGCACTCAGCTTCTTAGTGACTGTTGGAGAGTCTGAAGGGAGTTATGATGTGGTCATGGCATTACATAATGTGTTGTGAATAATGTGCAGGGCCTTCCCCAAAGAAATTTTAGGTTCATTTAATTGCCTTGTTAGGTATATTTTTAAAATAAGACATATTATACAGAAACTGGACAGTCTTATGTTTCATGTTTATTTCCAATCTTTAACTGTCCAGTTTCAGTTCTGTAGCCTCAGATTCTTGTTCTTGACTGACAGGACTAGAACCTGATATGGTCTTCTGCTGTTTTAGCCAATCTATTTTAAGGTTCAACATATTGTGAGTTTTGAGATGCTTTTCTGCTTGTAAGGAGTGGTTATTTGAGGTACCATGCACTTCCAGTCAGCTCGAACCAGTCTGTTTATTCTCCTCTGACCACTTACATCACATCAAGGCTTTTCCAACCACAACCTCTGCTTACATGATGTTTTTTGCTTTTCACACTACTCTGTGTAAACTCTAGAGATTATTGTGCACGAAAATCCCAGGTGATTAGCAGTTACTGAAATACTCACACCAGCCCTTCTAACACCAACAACCACGGCACAGTCACAGAGATCACATTTTCCCCCATTCTGATGTTTGATGTAAACAACAACGGACGCTTTTGACCTGATTTTAAGCAAGGTGCTGCTGCCACATAATTGACTGATTGAATAATTGCATGAATGTATAGGTGCTTCTTTTTTAAAAACTTCTTTTTATTCCATTTTATCAAGTGCAGCCGTACAATTAGTAATTCAGCGATATAGCACAGGTATAAATGTCTTACAGGGCAGTCCACGGTTTCCAAAATCCTCTCAGTGTCCACACATATTTCCCCCCTCATGGGAGAAAATGGTAAGTAAGGGGTTACAACCACTAATACAGTAAATAGATAAAAATAAATCAATCAGTCAAAAAATAGAAAAAATAGAGGCACAGTAATAATGAATAAATAATAGAAATGCGTGAATAACATCATGATGGCATTCAGATTTAGATAACAAAGAAAATCTACTCTGACTCCTACAACAAATCACATGAGAAAATATGAGATGATCAGGGAACATTTAATTGAAAATATTTCTGTTTTTAGTTGTAAGTTTGCAGTTATATATTCCATATAATAAACATCCTTCACCCTTTCTCCCCATTGTTATATCGTGGGGGGCTGCGGCTTCAGCCAGGAGACCGTAATCATTGAATGTGTAGGTGCTTCTAATTAAGCTTAATTGTAATAAAGTGTATGTATATTTTTCAGTACTCCAATCCTGACCAGGAGGAGCTGGGTAAGAAGAGGTACGAAGCTCAGAAGCTTGAACGAATTGAAACAAAAGAAAGGAATGGCGAGATCATTACACCAGTTTCTCTTCCTGGTAAAACTTATTTAAACATACATATACATATACATCATAATAATTATGTTAATAATGCTTCTTCACAGCTGTTCTGATTATGTAGTAATGTATTTGTAATTTTAAAGCTAATAGCTAAGCCCACTGAGCTTGTCATTGAATTAATACCATTTACTGCCCATGGGCTTAAAAATGGTCATGTAGTATGACTATGATTGTTACCTACAAATAAGATATTTCCTTAATATGCTTAAAAGCCTGTTTAAAATAAATAAATAAGTAATAGTTACCAATAAAACTGATTAAAAAGTGTTCGAGCCTAGTATTCACTTCAACATGCTGTATCAGTGAGTAATACTGAATATGTGACAGCTACATATTTGTTTTCTAAAATTGACACAATTATACAAACCTTCTAGATGTCTCCAAGGATCCCTTGTATTTTGCTGTATGGTGTCACGTATTATTATTATTATTATTATTATTATTATTATTATTATTATTATTTATTATTATTATTATTTATTATTTTTCATTCTGAAAGCTCCAAAATGTTCTTTATCTAATGGTCACACCAGATGATATTTTGTAAACTGAACACATGCGTGAATTATGAATGAACTATAAGTGCCAATGGTTTGCAGTTGTGATCAGCAGTGCAAAACACATTTGAGATTGTGACAGATTTCTGCTTGTTCAGCTTGTTTGCTGGAATAGGAATGAAGAAACAGGGCACAACATTGTAATGGTGTGTGTGTGTGTGTGTGTGTGTGTGTGTGTGTACACATGATATTGTGACTCTTCTAATAAATGAAGAATGTACTATAATGTACTAGATATATTTTATGTCTTATTATGCGTTTGAATTTTTTTTTGAAAGCCCCCCAAAAAATGTTATCCAGAAAAGTCAATACTTGTATACTTGTAACACTTCTAACAGAGATTGTTAGTGGTTTAATTAAAAAAGGGGTCTAATAACAGTTTTCTCTATTCTATGTCTTTTTCTGGACACTTGCAGAAAGACAGACAAAAGGTATGTATCCCCAAAAATTTAAATTCCAGACATAATTTTATACAAGGCTTTAGTTCCCCATCCTTTTTTATAATTACTGCAAAGAGTTTGTTTGTGCTACTGTTAATGAGTGTTCAGTAGTGAACAGATTAGTCAATTTACTTGGGAACTTGGGAGTATTCTATTAGAGTAGTCTATTTATCTGCTGAATAGTTTCTGAAGATAAAATATAATGATTCAGTGAGAAAAAAATACATGTTGTAAATAAAAAATTTTGGTGTTCTATTCAGTAATAGAGTTGCGTGTGTGTGTGTTGCAGAACCATATACCATCGGATTCAGCCAGTCGAGTCTCATCCACCTGATTGGTCCTTCAGATTGCACTCTGCATGGCTTTGTACAGGGCGGTAAGGAACTCTACAGCTATGACTACACAACATTTACTGGATGTTCTTTGAACACTGGCTAAATGTTTTAAGAAATCCAAAGTATCCAGGCTCATCTGGTTCCTGTTGAGAGAAAAGTAGCTTGTTTGCTGGAATAGGAATGAAGAAACAGGGCACAACAATGTAATGCTGTGTGTGTATATGTCTTGTGTGTGTGTGTGTGTGTGTGTGTGTGTGTGTGTGTGTGTGTGTGTGCATGTGTAGAGACAGAGAAAGTATTGGAATGGGACCATCATGTCATGGTCTGTAACTTCCTCCACAACACGTACATGTACAGAGCGAGAAATCAAAATCGCTGACCTGAACAAGTTACATAAAGATGGCAACATCCACAGCGGCTCAGCTACGTACACACAGCAATCCTAATGAGAGAGAGAGAGGGAGAGAGGCTAAAATCTATCGCATGCTCAGTATTTGTCTCCTTATTGGATGTATAGAAGACCTGAGACCTTTGGACGTATCCTCACTGTAGATTACTGAGCTGGATCAACAGCCAGGCTTTACACTAATCTCATTAGCTGGACCTTAGTAGGATAGGAGAACAAACATATATATATATATATAAATATAATAGAGAGAGAGAGAGAATACACAGGAGACGGACAGACAGAGAGAGAGGGAGAGAGACTCTCTGTCTGTCTTTTTTCTCTCTGTCTCTCTTTCCTGTGTATTCAAACAGAACAGTGAAGAATAATGGAGAGATGAGAAGTGGGAATGTATGACAAGACAGATGAAAAGTGGTGCGATGGGAACCATGCATTTGATAAAGTGAGGTGTCATGAATCAATCGGAAGACAAACTGTGTTGCAGCACTTGTAATTTTGTTCAGAAAAACCCGGTCATATTGTAGCACCATGGTCCGTTTCAAAATGGACTAAATGGTACACAAGTAGTGCTTGTGCATTTTAATACTATAATAATTGCAATTACTTTTGCAGTTACAAAATCAGATTACTATCCACTATTATTAAACGCTTGTTGAATTCTTCATTCTGATTGGTCTGCAGGTGTTTGGGGGGTGCGGGGGGGGGGGGGTTCGGAGTGAATGGAAGGGGAGTGCAAATTGCTTTCAAGAAAAAATATACAGACAGGGCATCATTTGGGTACTCTGTGTATTTTATTGCTTTTCAAACAGAATGTGCGTAAATGAAAAACCCCACATTCCCTCTTCCACTGTATTTTCTTTTTGCTGGGGAGAGGCGGAACTTAGCCTGCTTTTTATCTAGCTGTCGGTGCAGACCAGTGTTGCCAACTTTTTAGACCCCTTTAACGGCTTTTTTTTTTGCGACTTTTTGGACAAACCGTAGTGACTTTCCAAATGTTGCCAGTACTCTCCTGTAAGCGGGAGGTCTTTCTTTCCCACTGCAATCACACCTCTCTCTGGGTCTGCTTTGTTCAGTGAGTGTCTGAGAACCTGAGAGTCTCCCCAGTACTGGCAGCACTCATGCAGCCCCAGACCATGACACTCCCACCACCATGCTTGACGCTTGACACCATCTGAACCAAATAAGTTAATCTTGTTCTCATCAGACCACAGATGTGGTCGTGTAGACCAATGCAGTGTGCGGCGTATGGTCTGAGCACTGACAGGCTGACCCCCCACCCTTCAACCTCTGCAGCAATGCTGGCAGCACTCATACATCTATTTCCCAAAGACAACCTCTGGATATGATGGTACACTCAACTTCTTTGGTCGTCCATGGCGAAGCCTGTTCTGAGAAGAACCTGTCTTGTTAAACCGCTGAATAGTCTTGGCCACCGTGCTGCAGCTCAATGTCAGGGTCTTGGCAATCTTCTTAGAGCCTAGGCCATCTTTATAGAGCAACAATTCTTTTTTTTCATATCCTCAGAGAGTTCTTTGCCATGAGGTGCCATGTTGAACTTCCAAATTTGCAATGACACCAAATTTAACACACCTGCTCCCCATTCACAGACCTTGTAACACTAACAAGTCACTTGACACTGGGGAGGGAAATTGGCTAATTGGGCCCAATTTGGACATTTTCAGACATTAATGGCTGTGTGTTGAGATATTTTGAGGGGATAACAATTGTACACTGTTACACAAGCTGTACACTCACTACTTTACATTGTAGAAAAGTGTCATTTCTTCAGTGTTGTCACATGAAAAGATATAATCAAATATTTACAAAAATGTGAGGGGTGTACTCACTTTTGTGAGATACTGTATATACCAGTGTTGCCAACTTAGCGACTTTTTAGACCCCTTTAGCGACCTTTTTTTTTGCCTAAAAAAAGGTGCCTAGCGGAGGAGACCAGGTATAATAATTATCTACTCTATTTTATATATGTGTGTGTGTGTGTTTTTATATATATATATATTTACGACTTTATTTTCAAAACGTTGAGAACCTGTGTTCTAACATGTTATTGTTTCTATAGTAACAACAAACATAGTTAAAAACACTGATGTATAATCAATGTTTTTGCAGGTTTTGGAAAGGAGTCTCCGCTGTTAGTGGTTTGTAACAGTTTAGGTGAAAGTCTATCCTCCACCATGGAGGAACCTGTGCTTTATTGTTTCATGGTAACATATGAAACTGTATTTTTTGTCTTATTAACCTTAAAAAAAGAGAGAGAGAAAAGCAAGTCTGTTTGTAAAATGACTGTTTATAACTGTTATAAGGTAGGTAAAAATTGGATCTAACATGAAATGTAACTATAAACAGATAAAAAGTATTGGTGGACAATTGCCAGACATGCTGTTATTGGAAAATAATGAACTTCGCTGTGTGTCGAGCCGCATCACACCACCATGTCGATCATTTTCCCGTCTTGTTGCTAGCCAAAGCAGCAAAGATGGAGATCAGCTACAAAGCAGCCTGTGTTTCCTCTTTTGTGTCCCATGGGAACAAGAGCAAATTGTTGTCGCTGTCCTTCTATGCTATTCCTTTCATCAAGAAAGGATTTTTGAGGAAAAACAGCTTTTTCTAAAGGTTATTCAACTATCTTATATTAAAACAAACTACATTACAGCCTAGCAACAACAGAAAAATCATTATGTCTGTCAGTCATCTGGATTTTCATCCCCTCTGAATAACAGTGAGAGAAGAAAGAGGGAACTAAATGTTTAGGTATTGACAGTTCCAGCTTTTTTATTTTATTTTATTAATCACACAGTCTTTTGTAGTCAGCATCTACCATCTTCTTTCATATTCCTTTGTGCAGAGTTTTGACTTTCATTGCATATTCAGTCAGATCCGGATCGAGTCAGATAGAGTTGTGTGTGATTAGGGAGCAAGTAAAGTTTGCATAGTTATATTAAACAAAACAACTTACGAGTAATGGAATTCTGTAGGTCCTTGATATACACAGTGCCCTCCACTAATATGGGCACCCTAGGTAAATATGAGCAAAGAAGGCTGTGAAAAATTGTTTATTGTTTACCCTTTTGATCTTTTGTTTAAAAAAATCACAAAAACACTCTGCTCTCATGGATATTACACAATTGCAAACAAAACACGTTTACAAAAAAAAAAAACTTTAAGTATTGGTGTGCAACAATTATTTGCACCCACTTTTGCACCATACAGAATCTCTCCAGATCCTTCAAATTTCTAGGTCCACGCTGGTGGATTCTCCTCTTTACTTCACGTCACAGGTTTTCTATGGGTTTCGTGTCAGGGGACTGGGATGGCCATGGCAGGACCTTGATTTTGTGGTCATTGTCCTGCTGGAAGATCCAACCACAGCCCATTTAAGCTTTCTGACTAAGGGACTAAGGGAATTTGGCCTATGTGTTACCTCTTATTTATATCCCTTTGAAACAGGAAGTCATGATGGTTGAACTTCCTCTTCCTAGTCACCCAGGTGTACTAAAAAAAATTAAATTTCAATGGGAATATACTTCAAATATATTTTTCTCATGTGAATTCATAGGGGTGCCAATAATTGTAGCACAACTATATTTAACAAATATGTATATTTTTGGATAAACCTGTGTTGTGTTTGCAATTGTTTGATATCCATGAGAGCAGAGTATTTTTGTGAATTTTTTTGAACAAAAGAGCAAAAGGTTAAATAATAAAGACGGTTTTTCACAGCCTTCTTTGTTCATTTTTACCTAGGGAGCCAATATTAGTGGAGGGTTCTATTGATGTTTATGTTTAAGTAAGTGGTGGTTCAGGGCATTGCTCAAGGGTCAGTATCTGTTCTCCAGCAGTCCTAGGATCTGAACAAGCAACAGTCACATAACACAGGAATGAGCTTTTGCTTCAGTGGTCCTTTAGTGGTTATATTGTCAGTTGTTTCTTTGAGAAGTACATTTCTTAAGGGCAGAGCTATTTAGAATCAAATTACTGTTGCAGATTAGGTCGATTATGTTTTACAAGGAATATCTATGGAGCTTCACATGTTCTACCCATTTTTGTGTGGAGTTTCTCTGGGTTGTCTGGTTTCCTCCCACCTTTCCAACCATGCCAGGGTGCTTACCCACTAAGTCAGAGTGAGACTTTTTGCTATTCATTTTGGTTTACTTTCACACGCTACATAGTTCAACGCAAAACATCATTGGCTGAGGGGTTTGAGGGAATGAAAACGTACTCCAGAAGCCCTTTCATCCATTCAGAAATACAGCGACGGAAAAAAATAAACCAACGTTTACTAAGTGTGCGAAGAAATCACTGAAATCACCAGAGCGCAAAGACATTTTGTGTCTCACATCCAGAATGAATTTTGTCTTTATGTTCGTTGGGACAAATATCCAGAACACGTGGCATTTCTGCATGCCTACAACCTCTCTCCTTTTTGTGATTCAGTTCAACCCAAAGTACCCAGCGTGTTTGGGTCACTTCCTGCAGTTGAGCTGATTCAGGAGCAAATTGCTTACTCAGTCCATTCAAAGCACACTAGAGTTCGATTGGAGCTGGACTGAGACCATCTTACTCGGGTGCTTTCAGACTGGTTGCTTTGGTCTGCACCAGAGTGTGATTGCTGTGTTCTCAGCTGCCGTAAAAACTGGAAAACACACCAGAAATGGATGGACTGGCATCCATCCTGGGTGTATTCCTGCCTCGCTCCGAGAGTTCCCAAGATAGACTCGAGATCTACCACCACCCTGACCAGGATAATGAATGAATGAATGAATGAATGAATAATTTTCACAATATATATTGTGTTTAAATATAAATGACATCCATTATGTACGAGAGCTCACCAAAACCTTTACCTTTATATTCCTTCTGTAATTTGTATTTTAAATATTTACACCTTACATTGTACACTTTATTTATTTAGATGCTGCACACAAACAATTAGCCAAAAACACTGTTCAGAAGAAGTGATACTGTGGGGGGAAAAATGCTAGCAGTGTTCATTGTATCTAGTCTCCCGAATGATATCATTTAAGCTTAGACATGGTCTACAGAATTCTCAGTGGAACTTTCAAATGGAAAGAACTTTAAAAATACTTCATGCACATTTGGTAATGCTGCAGTTTCTTTCCTGTGAGTTAACACCAATGCAGCCATGCTAACTAGTGCTAACTAGCTTTCTTTCAAACACTTTTGAGTGATGTACTGAGTGGGTTTGTTTCAGGAACACGCTCAGTCTCTGTGGTGAGTGTGAAGTCTTGCTACTGTGAGACTTACATATGCTCTAACAAATGTGTGGCATTTCTGCTACAGTTTGTGCCACACATTCTCACCTTCATGTGGAGAATCTCTCTGTTGTATTTTGAGCATAGCCTTGCTAACATCTTGTGTAAGCTCACCAAACACCGGTGCCTGCTGTAGGAAAGTGATAGTGGCACGGGTGAGGCTCAGGTTTGGTGAGTTCGGATACAAGTTAAAAAAGATAATAAACTGGTGGTTTTCATGTGCATACAGGAGGTCGTCACCTTTATTGATAGAAACGTATTTAATGAAGACCATCATTAATGGTGTACAAAATTGGATCCTCGGTACAACTGCTGCAGTTTTGCCGCGACGTTTATATTCAAGGGTGGACAAATGATAAATTAATTAGCTACTTTTTAGAAAGCTTGTGTGCACATGACAAGGGAATAAAATTGGACATGCTTTCTGGGTGAAAGGGATGGCGTACTCTCTCCCCAGTCAATCACAATAACACTAGCCAATCACGAGTGTCTCTTGTGTGTGGCGCTTTGCTTTAAGTGTGTTACACTGCCATGTGACGGAACATGAGCAGCAGATCGAAAAGATGTGACGGTTGGCTTCATGCGTCTTAGAGGAAGCATGTGTTAGCTTTCATCCTTCCCAGTTGGTAGTTGTTGCATGATATGTGAGAGCTGGCTGGTGGGTGGGAACTGGCAAGTGAGCATTCTGTAGAAAGAATGGGAAAATCTTTTTTTTTTTTTTTTTTTTTTTTAAAGAGTATTTTTTTTTTCTTTTTCTGGTTGTTGGACCCAGTTTATTCACTATGCATAAAACTAAAAAATCTGCTTGTCCTAGACACCCAGGATACTGATTTGCTCACCCCCGACATTGTTTGTAAATTTATGAACAGATCTGTACAGTACCTCTTTTCTGACAGTGTAGGACTGCCAGGGAGTTGCTCAGCTGTATGCTTAAATTTAATTCTGACCTTTTTAAAAGTTGCTCTGTCAAATGACTAAATGCAAAATGTTGCCCCGGTGAGCTGTGTGGAGAAAACAATGAACATATTTTGAAATGTTAGACTATTCACACAGAGTACATGAATTCAACTAAACAACACTGGATAATTCAAAATGAATGTACTTATATTTATTGTCTTTACTTATCTGAGCATTCCACACTAATTCTACACCATTATCGCATTCCTGAATACTATATGTGTGTGTGTGTGTGTGTGTGTTTCTCCATTCTCTGTAAGAACACTAGAGGAAATAAATGGCTCAATTACACTGTCATATTAGTGCTGTCAGAAAAGGGGAGCGTCCTTGAGAGAAGATGTCTGGATCCATCAGTTTCAACCGCTTCTTCTTATCATCGTTCCCATTTTCCTCTCTTCTGAGTGTGTTTGGCTAAAGAAGCCTTAACGATGTCGACGCAAATCAATTACACTAATCCATTTGACCTTACTGAAGACAGGGCAGAGACAAATTGAGCTGTTTTGAGGTAATTTAATTAAAGACTGGATGGAGGGCAGGAGCGTAATTGGATTTGAAAGCATTGATGAAGTGAGGATCGAAATAGAATTGTTGAAAAAGTTAATATTAGGTATATAGTCATTATTAGTTTTTAGGAACCTATTCAGGCAGGCGTAATCTATCCTGGTGTAGAGTTTATCCGCCGGTCAAACTAACCTAATTATAAAAAATAAAGAGACGTTTTTAGATATGATAGTAGTGCTTGAATTTTTTTTTTATGGCTGTGAAGGGCTAGAATTTATTATTAGAGATGCACCAATGTAAAAGTATATTTTTCATGCTATGGGCCATCGGCTGATAGTTAAAAAAAAGTCTGATGATCAGGGTCGATTATATCCTGTCAATCAAAAGAGGGCGGGAAAACACATCGATTTCGTGCTGTGTGTAAAGAATTCTGTAATTTCTATAAGCTCTGCACTGCAAAATTTTTACACCGGACGCTGCAGCAGTGAAGCGGGAGTTTCAGCGTTGAGTCTAAATGAATTTTTTTGCCGAGCTGCTCCCGTTGAATTAAATCGCCAGTACACTGTTGAAAGATTTAAATGAAGATGAGTTGACAAAAGAGTATATATATTGCACAGAAAAATATATTTGTAGAGTAGTATATTTCATATCCAGTTAATGTTAATCTATAAAAAAAAAAAGTTGATATTATATATTACCAGTTTGATGTCACTGATGAAGTAGAAATGTTTTTATTTGTGGTGAGTGAATGTGTCTAACAGGAGGATTTTTAGAATTCAGTCAATGCTTATATGAATTAATAACATTTAATAAGTAAAAAAATCTTACTTTACTCTTCAGAATTCAGTTAGTGTTAATGTTAAGGTATCAGCCGATATCACTCTGAATAATCGGTTATCGGTATCGGCTGAGAAAGTATCGGTGCATCTCTATTTATTATTATTATTATTATTATTATTATTATTATTTTGGTTTGTTTTGCATATAAGGATTAAAACTGGATGTATTGTACTGTTACAGAAAAATACTGAACAACAGTGTGGTGTGATACTTCTCAAGTTTTAATCCTCTTTCAATTTCTAGCAGTTTTTCTTTCTTAATAAACGACGCATCATCCATGAATCAATACGTTCCTGCTCTCACTTATGTTAAACAACTACAGCATTTCCCAAATGTCTGCATAAATAGCGGACTATGTTTGGCAGCACCACATCAGTCGTACCTTCGTCAGTGGATGTTCGTGGACGTTGATCAACTTCTCGTGCGGTCCGCAACACTTCCAGCCTTTTTGAATTTGTTGATAAGTTTGGCGACAGTGTCGTGTGTGTTGTGCTCGCCATGCTTCCTGTTCAAGTCCATCACAACCTTCCCGATCCAGCCACGAGAATGATTTCAATACGTTCTTCTTTAATCAAAGGTATTCTTAAAGGCAAACTGAAAGATTTTGGAAGACATTTATCTAAAAAGTGTTCCTTTTCCCTATGCATGGAGCCTTTTGGGACACCCTGTATAAACATGCGTTTGTTTGTTTGCAGAACGGCAAAGACTTTCCCCTTCATTTCTGGAAACTCCATCCAACAACTTCAAAACCAAAAATGTATCTCCTCACAGAGAACTTCACCATATCAGAATGACATGGAGCGTCCGCTAAACGAGGTGCTATGAACGAGTTGTTACTATAGAAACAGTCATATATTAGAACGAGCACATTAAGATAGAGCCCTGATTTGAGTTACAGCCAGCAATATTGTCAGAGCTGCTGTTACAGAAAACGAATCAGCACCTTCCGATGAATCAGATTAAAGAATTGAACACATGTGATGTGAAAGCGATGAACTGTGTGACCCCCAGTTCTGAAAACTGGAATATTCCTAAAGCCGTGACATTTAAAGACAAAGAGAAGACGTTTTTACCCTAGACGCGTGCATTAATTTAGTGTTCTGAAGGTGACAGTTTTGATGGAATGTTGTCTTGGATTTGGTGTTATGGATGGAAAGGCAGCTCGTTATATGCTATGGACAGACCAGAGCAGAAGAAAATGACACATGTTCTCTTCTAAGCCTCTTAACCACAGCTGAATCTATAAGCAAGGACATCTGGCACACATGTAGACACACAAACACACAGTCTATTAGCTTGTTGTTGTTATTGTTGTTTCGTGCTGTCCCTCACACTGTTTCTTTCCCTGCTGCACTGTAAAAGATGAAGGTGGGAAGCACCTTTTCTAAAGGATTAGAGAGAAGGACAGGTCTTTAGGTTTGTGTGTGTGGCTCTTGGCAGCCTGTTGCTGGAGACAGCCACAGCACTGATTTCACACCTTATGAAAAAGGAATGATCCTGTCACCTTGTATCTCTCCAAATCATCTCTCCAATTCTTTTTTTTTTTTCAACACCCCCCCTTTCAGTGTAACGGGGTTAGCGTGGGGGGGTTGTTTCTGTGGAAACTGAGGCTGATTGCCAGGGAGGAAAACAGCATGCAAGTGAAATTAAAGCGAACAGCGAGACGAGAGTCAGTTGCCTCACAAATGTATAGACGTGTAGGTTAAGACAGTGTTTAAAAAAAAAAAAAAAAAGCATTCCGAGCGCAAATAAGACCTGTGGAAGTGATAGGCTGTTTTAGATTTTCATTATTTATTAGGTATGATATGCAGCATCAGGTTTTCATGTCATTATAAGTCAGCGGTGTAGCCAGAAATTCATTTTGGATAAGGAACTATGTTAAGTAATAGCACATTTACTCCATGTTGTGCACAGTTAAATGGAGAAGCGCGGCACGTTCATGCATTTTGGGTGGATGCCAGACAATAGAAGTAAAAGCATGAAAAACCAACTGAATTTACCATAATAATATAGTTAACAGGTGTAGGAAATAAAATACCTCTATTAAAGTTCTGCTCAATATGATTCAAATAACATGCTGGTAATAGGTGGAAAATGAAATCTTACCTCCTAAAACCAGATCTATGCTTTTTTTTACTCCTCCTCCATTAGGGTTTCACCACCTTAATATCCCTGAACTCAAGGAGAATGATAAAATTTCTCCAATTATAAATGAGCGTGCATAATTGTGCAAGTTTTTTCTTCTTTATTACCCCCCTAAATGTTTCTATTTGGTTTGCACTCGAATTTTGTTGGTTGCTATATCACATTAAAGGTGTAAAAATCAAAAGATGTCCATCCATCCATTTTCTGTACCGCTTATCCTGCAGAGGGTCACAGGGAACTCAGGGTACAAAGCAGGGGACCAGCCCATCGCAGGACACGTTCACACACCCATTCACACACTGAGAACAATTTGGAAATCAGCCAGATGTCTTTGGACTGAGGGAGGAAACCTGAAGAGACACGGGGAGAACATTGATGTATGTTGAGGAAACCTGGAGAAACACGGGGAGAACATGCAAACTGGTAACTAAACTCTGTGCACACAGGGTGGAGGCAGGATTTGAAATCCCAACCCCTGGAGGTATGAGGCAAACGTGCTATCCACAAAAACCTGCAATTTTAACAATGGAGATGTGTGTACTCTTTTTATATCAACTGAACAGAAGAAACTAATGTTGGCTATTAGCATTCAAACAAACTGTACAGCGCTGCCAGCATATATTATTGTGCAAAGGTTTGAAAGGCGGATGTGGTGGCAAAAATGCATATTTTTCCCCCCAAGCACTATGATTTACTCTTCGGTCACTGTGTATGCTTGGGTCTTTTTGCAAAGGAGTGACAAGTCGACGGTTACATGTCCGTTACATAAACTTGTACAAACTTTACATAGCTTAAAAATGTGCTTTCTGGAATAGGGCTCGATGGATAGCACAATAACCAGGCAATGCGTAAAATCATGCAGATACAGGTCAAGCGCTTCACAATGGAGAAAAATCTGATTTCAGTGACTTTGACTGTGGCATGGATGTTGGTGTCACATGGGCTGGTTTGAGTATTTCTGTGTTTCAAGTGCTGGTCTTCTGGGCTTTTCACACACAACATTCTCTAGAGTTTACATAGAATGCTGAGGGGAAAACAACAGAAACAACCAGTGAGTGGCAGTTCTGCCTGTGGGAAATGAATTGATGAAAAAGATCAGAGGAGAATAGCCTGACAGGAAGGCTCTGGTAACTCGTATAATCACTCTTTACAACTGTGGTGAGCAGAAAAGCATCTCAGAATGTACAGTATGTTGAACCTTGAGGGAGATGGGCAGAAATGGAGTGGTGTGTGTGTGTGGGGACAGAGAGAGTGTCATTAAACCTTAAACAGCTGCATAAATGCTTCAGGATTTTAGGGATTTCAAGGGATATTTTTTTTGGCTAAGCTTCTCTAGAAATAATTATAGGGCACAGGAAAGTTGCATCCATCATTATTACAGATTTTGTGTGTGTGTTTGTGTCTGTGTACCTGTGTGTATGTGACTGACTCGGAATCTGTTTGCAAATATGGCACTGCTTCTGTAATCTGAAAATAGATGCAAAGAAATCACTGCCAAAACAACACGCCGAAGTATTTTAAGACTTAACACTGCTTTATTTTTTTGGTCCTCTCATTTGTCCTCTCATTTTGCGTCATGTACAACACTACTTTTTTTAAAATTTATTTATTTATTGACTTATTTATTTATTTTTTATGAGCATCTCGACCCGTAAAGACAATGTGAAAATATACATAAGAAATCTGACTCTGGGGGCCTTTTGTGATAATGTTCCAGCACCTGTTGCCATGGTAACTCTTCTTTATGAAGCAGCTTGGTTCGGGCCTTTTGATTATACCGCTATGATTAAAACACTGGGGGAGAGACAGGGGGATGGAGGGAGGTGTGCTCTTTTCAAGAGCGGAAGTAGATTTTATTCACAAGCTGTGAGTACTCACTCTTTGGTCTGCACTCTGCGTTAACACTGCCTGAAGTGGAGTAGGATATATTAGACTAAATAGACGAAGAATGAGATATACCGATGAATAACGACAGTGCAGAGGAAGACTCTTTTGTTATCTTAAATGGCTGCTCTCAGCTTAATGCAATGTGGGAGGAAATTTGCAACTAATCGTAATTGAGGATACGAGTGCTGCCAATGAACTGGACTGTGCTGGAGCTGGTGTTCAAATTGGACATTGTGTGTGCAGTTCTTCCTTTCAGTTCGTTGCATCACACACATACATTTATTTTTTATTTTTTTTACCGCACAGCCAAAGTCCCCTTAAGCTATTGTGGTCTTGCCCGGCCTCAGCGTGGTCCCTATTTTTCTCCAAAAATACTGACTTTTATTAACTCATGCAGCAATGGTGAATAAAAATTATGGGGTTAGCTGTGGAGCATGGCCGTCAATATCCAGGTAGTTTGTAGTTGTAGTTTAATGTCATGTGCATTAGAGTGTATTGAAGTTGTCTGTTTTAAAAAGAAAATGCTTCAGTAACCGGACACTGAAGACTATTTGCCATCTCCAGGCAACCGATTTCTAGAGGTTTGCTTAGAGGAGGTGATTGAACTTGTCTTGGCACTCAATAGCAAAAATATTCTCAGGAAGTTTGCTTTATACAATAGAAGACAATTTACAAATATACATAAAATATGCACTGATCAGCCATAACATTAAAACCACCTGCCTATTGTGTGGGTCCCCCTTGTGCCGCCAAAACAGCTCTGACCCGTTGAGGCATGTCCTCCATAAGACCTCTGAAGGTGTGCTGTGGTATCTGGCACCAAGAAATTAATGGCAGATCCTTTAAGTCCTGTAAGTTGTGAGGTGGGGCCTTCATAGATTGGATTTGTTTATCCAGAACATCCCACAGATGCTCGATCGGATTGAGATCTGGGGAATTTGGATGCCAAGTTAACAACATTTTGTCATGTTTCTGAAACCATGCTTGAACAATTCTTGCAGTGTGGCAGGGCACATTATCCTGCTGAATGAGGCCACTGCTAGTAGTGAATGCCACCACAATTTGGCCCTTGTCAAAGTTGCTCAAACCCTTACAATTGCCAATTTTTCCTGCTTCCATAACATCAACTTTGAGAACTGACTGTTCACTTGCTCCCTAATATATCCCACCCCCTGACAAGTGCCACTGTAGCAAAATTATCAATGTTATTCACTTCACTGGTCAGTTATAAATGTAATGGTAATGCCAAATAGCTTATTGAAGTAAGGGGTAAAACACAATTGGGCACGCAGAAAATAATCGACACCAGGGTGGTGTGATTCTGATTGCTGATTATTTTCCTCTAACAGCACGTCCTGAAGTGTTTATTCCTTATAGACTACAGCAGTTTGCCAACGCTAACAATTTTTTGGGAAAAAAAAAATTCCTGGTCTTTTTCCAATCTTCAGCTGCGCCTGTGCTCACTGTAGTCTCAGATTCCTGTTCATGGATGACCGTAGTGGAACCTGATGAGTTCTTCTGCTATTGTAGCTCATCTGCCTGAAGGTTCCATGTGTTGTGTATTTTAAGATGCTTTTCTGCTCACCATGGTTGTGAAGAGTGTTTATTCAAGTTACCATAGCCTTCCTGTCAGCTCGAACCACACTGGCCTTGTCTGCTAATCTCTCTCATCAACAAGGTGTTTCTGCCAGCAGAACTGCTGTTTCTGCATGTTTTCTGCAACATTCTGTGTGAACTTTATAACTGATGTGTGTCAAAATCCCAGAAGATAAACCTGTGGGGTGAACTGAAGAAGAGAATCCACCAGCGTGGACCTCAAAATTGGAAGAGTCTGGAGAGATTCTGTATGGAGGAATGCCCTCAGATCCCTTGCCATGTATTCTCCAACCTCATCAGGCATTATAGAAGAAGACTCAGAGCTGTTATTTTGGCAAAGGGAGGTAGCACAAAGTATTGACTAAAAGGGTGCAAATAATTGTTGCACACATATATTTAACAAAGATATATATTTTTAATAAAGCTGTGCTTTTGTTTTCAATTGTTTGATATCCATGAGTACCAGAGCAACTGTTAGAAGCTACTACTGTTACACCGTCCGACCAATCAGAATTGAGAATTCAATAGTGGACTGATCTTAAGAAAAACGAAAACTTAATTTAACATTTAAAAAGTGACCGTCTTGAGTGACAGTCAGCAATGTGCTGAAATGATAAAAAACAACGCCAAAAACACCCTGTAACCGTCATCAGAGTGAGTCACAGAGTGAGACTTTACCTTAGGCAGGCGGAGGAAGATTGAAGGAGCTTTTATAAATTTAATAACAATGTTCAACACCTGACCATGTCATCTCTCCTGACCATGCCATCTTTATGAGATGGCAAATGAGAGTGTTGGTTGGTTCTTTTTTTAACTTGAGACAGAACATTTCAGACCATTAAGGCATGTGCAGGAGCATTACTTCTTCATAATGCAATGCTTGATGGAGCAAATCACCTTAAAAAGAATTTGACCATACCAGTAAACTAATTACAGGTCAGTTTCAATTTACTTTACTGCATTATAGGAATCCATAATGGATGAGTTTGGAGCAGTTAGTGTTGTGTGCCTGCTAAATGGTGCTTGCAGGCTTTTATTAATGTTAAGCAAATTAGCATTTTTGAATGCGTAATGAGCAAGAGAAGCAGTAATGCTAGAGACAGTGTGAAAATGTTTAAATTGCTTCAGTTCCTGCTAATGATCTTTTACAAAAAATGTTCACAATTACAGAAATGTAGTATGGAAATCTAACTCAGATAACAACTAAAATAACTCTAATCAATGCAGCACAATACAACATGATGATGTTTATTCAGCACTATATCGAATTAACATTGGTCTTTAACATTGTCCAATACAAATATATAAAAAGTTGAGTTTAGGGTTTAACCCGATTCAGAATGCAGCAGCACGCCTCGTATTCAACCAGCCCAAGAGAACACATGTCACACCTCTTCATCTGCCTCCACTGGCTTCCGGTAGCCACCCGTATCACATTCAAGGCCTCAATGCTCACATACAAGACCTTGTCTGGAACAGCACCCTCCTACAACAAATGTCTCCTGAGGGCTTACGTTCCATCACACAATCTACGATCAATCAACAACCGACGCTTAGTAGTGCCTACTCAGCATGGCTCAAGGTCCCTTTCAAGAACCTTCAAACTAACTGTCCCTCAGTGGTGGAATGAACTTCCAACCTCAATCCGGACCGCAGAATCTGTCACCATCTTTAAAAAACAGCTAAGGACCCACCTCTTCCATGAACACCTAACCGACCCATATAAAAAAATTAAAAAAACAACCAAAACAACTCACTCTGGCACTTACACCTTTTCTCTGCACACTTTGCGTCTTCTGTAACTCAATGGATCTTGTATAGTATTGCATTGTTCCCTGCTTGTTATATCGCTTTGCTTGTATTTTTCTCATTTGTAAGTAAGTCGCTTTGGATAAAATCGTCTGCTAAATGAATAAATGTAAATGTAAACCTAAACTTCATTAATCGGTTAATATGTATGGTAGGGAAGAAGTTTAGTTTTCAAACTCTGCCCCATACTTGGGGGAGGAGCAAAGGACAGGGCAGTTATTGACATTTCATTATGGGATGCAAGGGTTGTTCAACAAAGTGGAAGTGGACACACTTAGGTTGGTTGACTACTTGGGTTGGGAAATCTGATGCAACCTGGCAAACAAAGAAAAATCGCTCAAAATGAGCTGTGTGACTGTATGTTCTTGACTCGCAATTTTCTATTAAAGGGTTAAAGTACACTAGATACACTATATAGCCAAAGGTTTGTGGACACCTTACCGTACCATGAGTGTGCTTTTTGAACATCATTTAAATACAGATTTAGTCTCCCTTTGCTGTTATTATAACCTACAATCTTCCTGGAAGGCTTTCCACTAGATGTTGGAGCATGAGTGTGGGGATTTGCTTATTCAGCCACAAGAACATTAGTCAGGTCAAACACTGATGTCCAGTGTGGAGGCCTGGGGTATTCCAGTTTATCCCAAAGGTGTTCAGTGAGGTTGAGGCCAGGGCCCTGAACAGACCTCTCAAGTTCTTCCACTTCAATCTTGGCAAACCTTGTCTTCCTGGAGCTCGCTTTGTACACTAGGGCATTCTCATGCTGGATCATCTTAGAGCTCCTTAGTTCCAGTGAAGGGAAATTGTAATGCTACAACATACAAAGGCATCCTATACAATTGTGTGCTTCTAAATTTGTGGCAACAATTTGCGGAAGACCTACATATCGGTGAGATGGTCAGGTGTCCACAAACATTTGGCCATATAGTGTAGTAGCCTATAAGGCTATGTCGTTATTAATGTCGTCTTGCCCCACCTAAAATCTGTGGTCATGAGCCGATGCTTTGCAAGAGACTACCATCCATATGGTGTAGCCACATTGGCACAGCAGTGAGTGAGTCATTCAATTAATTGGTGAATGTAGTAAGTAATTGTGACTTTTTTTGCAATTTACTTGCCATATGTCTACCCAGTGTTAAACTGTATAAGTATAAGCTGCAAGGACTGCAAGTATAAATATCATAAATAATAAACTTTAATCAACTGTGCAATTCAAATATGACATGGGGAATTGATGAGAAACTGAAAGGGAATATTTGCTTAAAATTCTATCAAAGATTTTTAAAACAATCCACGGAAATGACATTATTTGAGTGACTATAAAACAAATTCTGTAAATCCCCTCATTTGATTCACTACTTTAGACACCAATCTAAACGGAAACGTCTAATCCATATTGATTTTAGGCCAAGAAGTTATTAGTAAGCCTGTAGTGCTGGTATAAGGCAACTGCTAGAAACAGACCTTGCAGAATTTTGGCTGTGTGTAAATGTAAAAAAATAAAAATAAAATGTAACCAACACTTCACTAGTCCATGGCATGGGCTTGGCATTTGTGTAGTATGTGTGTGACTAAAGTACTAAATCTCCTCCAGCTCCATTTCAGAATGGACTCTTTGGTGAATCATGCGAGTGCAAACATGACGGATGAGTTCTAAAAGAACGCAGGTGGAAACTTCACAGTCTCTCTGTTTCAATTTCAGAGTGTCCTCATCCATCTTTTTACAAGGCCTTCTCACCTTCCATTTGCTCGTTCCCATTTTTCACCCAACAGCATTTTGCCAGCGTGCTGCCTGTGAGTCGCAGGGAAACTTTTGCCAGAAATTGTCAAGAGACACTTTGGGAGGTGGCGTTTGGGATTTTTTTTTGGGTGGCACATCTAAATTGAGGGGATGCCAGCATGTCTAAACTTGTAGAGGATTGGGAGCTTTACAAAACGAACAGCCACGAATCTGCAAAACGAAGGGCATTTGTGTATGAAAACACTCTGGCTTTAGTGAAATTATGGCACATGAGCATAATTATCTTGCACAAAAAGTGAATGTTTAATGTAATTTCTTCCTATTAATGCACAACCCAATGTTATCCCACGTTTGTCATTTAAAACATAAGATCTCTGCTCTTCACAGTTTTAAGATGTCAGAAGTGAAGGATTGTGTTTTAATCTTTACCCGTGTATGCCCACAGAGGTATTTTTGAAAACGATTCCCACAAAATGTTTAGGAGAATTAAAATGCAACAGTGTGGTTATACTGAATATCAATACGGCTGTGGTTTGGCCACAGGTAATCACAGCCGTGCTATTATTTGGTATAATCACATAATTGTGATGAGTGTAATATTGCTTTTACATAACAGTTCTGTAAACTAGAAATTATTATCGAGTAAGGGACATTTCGGACACAATATGTAAAATTATATATATATATATATAAAATATATTATATATAATGATCTGCTTATTTTTACCCTGCTAAACAAGAAACAGATCTCGAAGAAGCTTGCTCGCTAGCTATGATTGATTTTGTACATTCCTGTTACAGGTGCTTCTGGTAAAATTGCCCCTCTAGTCAAAAGTTAATAGGTATGGTAGTGAACAAATTTATTTGATTTTGTTTTCAAACTCTATCCTGTGCTTGGGGGAGGAGCAAAGGACGGGACAGTTAATGAGATTTCATTGTGGGTTGTAAGGGTCATGGTTTTTAACACCAAATTGACCTAGTTTAAAAATATCCGCAGCCCCTGAGATCTAATTTTGTACCAAATAATAAAAAATAGAGCTGCAACAACTAATCGATAATAATCGATTATGAAGATCGTTGTCAATGAATGTCATTATTGATTATTTGGTCTGTGCCTGGCCAAAAACACGCGTTGGAGAGTAAATGCTAAAGTTGTGTCCCAAATTGACATACTATATACACTATACTTATACTATGCGCTATGTACTATACCGTCTAGTGTCTCAAATGGAACATTAGTGGTTCTTTTACTAATCGGAAGCAGAAGCTGTTTCTCAGTCAATGGCACATGACGTCAGACACACGTAATGCAATGCCACTAGCTTTAGAGTTAACAAAAATCTATTTCTTTAGTTTACTGTTTGTCAGCATTTGCCTTTATGGCCAACAAGACCTCTGTCACCATCAGACGGAGGTGTAATCCTCCAGTGACAGCGGAAAAAATTGTGTGACCTCCAAGTCCTCTAAGGCAGGGGGACATTTTATGTTAAACACTGTGGACAAGACTGTAACCTGCGAACTTTACAAAGCGGAGTTTGTGTGGCACGGAAGCACAACAGTGATGCACAAGCATAAGCTTATGTTTATATAGAAAATGCTCCACTGTGTGAAAGGGGTTGGGGAAACTGGTGTGAGTTGCTTAAAGGTTTTAGTTAAATTCAAGTTTATTGTCATTATTTGCTTTATTTGCACGCTTGCAGTGTAACTTTTGTTGTTTATTATAACTGGAGAGATCTGTAAGTGATCTTTAATAACGAGGCCATGTTGCTCCTCACTTGCAGTGTAGCGCGAGTACGATCTGTAATATCTAATTAAAACCTTACAATCAAAGTAAACGTAAGTAAAACAATATGTCTAAAGGCAGTTAGTAACAGAAACCAAACGGTGCAGTGAAAGTGATATTTTATTATTAATATAATTATCCATGTTTATTTTGTGCATCCATAAAAAACATTGCATAAATACTTATATATAATATTATAACCAATTATATATATATACATATATAATATAAATGCACTATGTGCTACAGAGCCACATTTACTGTCATGCATCTATAAATGAAAAGTATACATCAGAAAAGTATCACTTGCCATGCAATGTTGCTAACACTACTCCATCAACCAATTCGGAATTGGACGAGTAGAATGATGTACACTGTAAAACATCCAAGTTCTGTTATACTAAATATAAGCACTCTTGGAATGCCTTTCGACCTATCAGATTAGTGGATCAGTTCTGACTGATGTATACAATGAACTCAAAGACCTCTCAAGTCTTTATGGATATTATGGCCATGTGGAGCACATCCGTCGCATGCTGAAGATAGAGATAGTAAAAGTTCTACAAATACAAACAAGCCGAGACTCTATAGGAATCTCATTTTGAGTTCCTGACTTCTTGCAGAGGTTTGGCTCAGACGTCTTCCCGTGGCTGTGTCAAACCCGGCAGCTGATTTCAGCACAGAATCTGATGAGCTCTCTGGGCCGTCCTCTGTCTGTAATGAGAACACTGCTGTGTCTGATATTCTCAAGTCTCTGGCAGAACAGTTACTGCTGTTCCTAAGTCTACTGGAGGGACTTTATTTAATTATTTATTTTCGGCTGAGCTAAATCTGTGGAAATGTGGACCTTCAAGATCCAAGTTGTATTCTGGGAACCAGCTGGGGAAAAAAATTCAAAATTAAGTTCTGGAGTTGCTTTAGAGGGCTGCTGCTGTGGAAATGTACAGTATGTAGGCACATAATGTACTAATTCAACTGTTTAATACGAGTCTGATTACTGTCTGGGACCAATTAAATGGAGATTATAATTTATATCAGGAGACATATAAATAGAACGAATGTCTAAGAGTTAAGCTGGCATAGTTCCCATTAAAAAGGGATAGTGAAGACTGTTCTCTATGGACTTATCTCTATAGGACAGATACAGTATGTCCTCTCTCCACTTCGATTGTAACGTCAAAAAAGGTCAAATTTGAAAATTCATGCATTATGCATTATGCTTTTAGAATAATATATTCCATAACATATGGTATAACACGTTCAAACAGAATTTATGACTGTGTCCTAAACTGCATAATGCATACGAATTAGTATGCCTAAATTGACATCAAAGGTGCACTGACTAACTGTATGGCGACTTTACATGCAGTTTGGGATACAGCACAAGTGACTTAAAGAGGATATAAGTAAATGCTGAAGTTTCCTCAGTATTATAGAAGCATCATGAGAAAGAAGTTTTATTGTCCAAAACACTGACTGTCACAGTTACTGGTAAAAGAGGTAAAATTGCAGAGCGTCGTGGTTTCTCTACTGTAATCTCTCTGGTGTGTAGACTTCTCTGAGGCCATTACATGTCATCTAGATGTCTAACTGGCTAGCTGTGAAAATACAGCATAGAGAACAAAACTATCATTGCGTCAATGTGTGTAGTTCCAAAACACAGAGGAAACAGGGCAAGCAGTCACCCCAGATGGCTTGCTCTTGATGTAACCAAGTTTGAAATACAAAATTCAGAGATATACACAGACACCTTCCGTTTGTCACTAAAAAGTTATAATGAGTTAAACCACGATAAATCAGCTGACTATCATTCACGGACTTTCAGCTATATTAGAGAGCAAAGAAATGCGGTACCTGGTTAGGAAGAAAGAAAAAATAAAGAAAAAAACAGAATACTTTTTCCTCTTATAGTGGATTATTGGACTTTTTATGAGTTCTTTATGAGGTCTCTTTGCCTGTCACCCTGTAATAGGACATCTTTTGTGCCTAAAATTGAGGCACGATGACCTTTGATGTATCTTAGCTGGCTTGTGATGTATGCATGCACATTTCTGACACTCTTGATACAGTACGGCACTGACTGAATTACTATTACAGGATTGTCTTTGTAGTTTTTTTCATATTTAGAAGGCGAGCAAAAGACTGATGCCTTCAATGAAGGCCACTAAGGTGGTTTTCACACTGGGCACGTTTGCTGCGATCTGAAATGCTATTGTTCCCAGCGCAGCAGTGTTAGTCTGGTTTCAGACTATCAAACGCTTCAATTCTATCAAACACCAGTGCATTTTCGTTCATCTTACGTCATCACAAACTCACATGGAGAACACAACGCCTCACCATATTTTTGTTATTTTTATTTGTTCTAATGCGCGGCAGATATAATGCGCAGCAGTTGACTTCTTCTGTATCCTATAACGTTCTCCTGCTCCTCATGGTGCACATGTGTTGTGGAAATTTATGATATTGTCAACGGCTAAAACACATGTGCAGTTTACTTCCTGAACAAGTGTGGACTTCATGGACTTCACATTCACGGGAATCACGGCACAGTTCCAGTTAATCTGAAATCAGACCACCTCCTACAGGTGGTCTACAGGCTTCCCGGGCTGCATGACCACTTTCACATTACATTTTTCATGCAAACTGTTCTGTTTTGGACTAAAGTGCCAGTGTGAAAGCCCCCTAAGGTGCTTTGCCAGTCCCTTGCCATTTTGAGACTTGAATACTGGAACTCATTCCCATCTGATGTCCCTGTTTCTGCCGTTATGTCTATGAAAATGGTTAAGGATGCATCTTTCAGATTATCTTCAATCTTTTGAAGGTACGTTCACCCATGGTACACCACTGCTGTGTTTCCTCTATTGGTTCCTTGTAGATACTTGCCATGGATTTTGAAAATTCTGATGCTAGCTTTCAAATCCAAACATGAACCATCTCTGCACTGTACCTCAAGCCATTCGAGCCATAAGAATATCTCAGCTTGACCTGCCACTTTTATAAGCCACAAAGAAGACAACCAGCAATCAATCAGGAAATCCCTTGTTGTCTTCTAACATAGATAGGATATTATATGACAAAATATGGGTAAAGGTTACATAAAAATAACTCCTGCTCTAGATACAAATGCTTTCGGGCAAATTGCACCAGGTGTCACTATAAAAGATATTGTAATTGCTTGGGAAGGTTTCACACAACAAGTAGAAATCATGATGAAGGTGAAGGAGCTTACTAAAGTTCTCATTATTAAACAACACTCAAATGTATAATGCAAACTAGCAACACCACTTTCAGTACAACTGGTTCAATAATATGTAGATGGAAATTTTATGGAATCTTCCCAAAACAGGTGCGTCACTTAAGATTTAATAATACACTCTCAGACTAACGATAAGGAAGGTAAGAGGGGAGCCAGCAGTCACTCGAAAAGAGTTGCAGGATGACCTGAAAGCAGCAGGAACAACAGTCAAACTGCAACGCAGTCATCTGCATTACTACACTCCCCTGCTTAACCGTTTACTGCATGGTACAGTAAGCTTAAATGACTGCAATTAATTTACCTCAATTTCTTGATAGGCAATAATACAAAACTACTATTTTCCTATGTAACTGGAAAATATTTTTTATTTTAATTAATTAATATTAATATTTTAATTTCCTTAAGGAGGGCTCACAAATCACATGGCATCATCAGAGGACTCACAAAATGTTATAAATTTTTCAATATTTTCAAAAGTACTTAAAGGAAAATATCAGAACAATATCTGAGATAATGTATTTTTTTTGTAATTGAAACAAGTTTATATATTTTGACTATTTTGTTAAATGGTAAAATGTAATTGTTGCAATATGGCAACAATAACATGCGATAATGTAACTGTGGTATGTGAATTCAATCATGAATTGAAACAGTCCTAAAAGAAAAAAAATACACTAGGCATCTTTACTAGTAAGTAATAAAAACTATTCTAATTTCAGATATTTTGCAATTGCACCTTATTTTGTCAGTTTTATGTTTCAAGAGACAGAATTAAGAATTCAAGAGAAAGAACTGAAAAGATACTTCACCCAAAACATGTTTGGATCTAATTTTTGTATGTATTTTGAGTGAGTAAATCCATCTACATACTGTAATTCTTTTCTAGAAGATATAACTTTGGCATGCTTACTAGGTGTCAAAAAAACTTCGTATTCCAGAATTTTATTATTTTATTTTTGACTATATAATAGTTTCTACCATTGTGCATTGTTGCTATTTGGCAACAATTTACAAACTACCTGCTTTTCTGCGAACTGGGCATTACACATCATAAAAGGAAATTTGAATGGAGTGATGTAGGGGTACATATCAGAGGAAAGTTTGATCTTATTGGCCAAGAAGCTGAACTCTGAAGGAAAGACTGCTGTGTCGCCTGAAAGTGCTTGTGTGGCCTAGACAATCTCCTGCTTTTACTTATAGAGGATTTTAAATTCGTGAGTCCATCAGCGGGACCCAAAATTGAGCCACAATGCTGCAAAAAAGCAAATTACTTCTTAAATTTGAAGTTGATATACAATGCAAAGGAAGTATATTAAATATCAATATCGTCAACTAAACAAAAACCAAAGTGCCCGAGTACTTATCTCCTCTCACAGTGTTTACTTATGTATCAGCACTAACTCTTGCTTCTGGATATGTGCTTTCCAAGTAGACAAGCAAGCACTTGTGGAAGTCACTCTAAATAAGAGAGTCTGCCAAATACTATATGTGCAAATGTGAATGTAATGTCTAGAGCAGAGATAAATATTTACATAAGACAAACATTCTTACATATGTAATTCACAGGAGGGAGATTGTAACAGTGGGTATTGATTTGTTTAAGCCTAATGTATGCAATGGTCTAAATGTGCATGGCATGAGCAAATGAACTCCGTTTGTAAGCTGTATTCAGTAGAGAAGACCAACGCAAAGCAGATGGTGAGGATGGTGCAGTCCTACTGTGCTGGTCCACTTTGTGTGACAAACAAAACATGCAGAGACTTGAAACATCTGCCACTGTTTTGTTAAGGTTCAGAAAAGGACCCCAGTTTTCCACTTGGCCCCATGGGTGAGAGTTCAAAGGTTTGTTGGTTTTCTAGATCATGTTATCCAAAAGCCACAATTTAGCATCTAAATCCTAATTCTAAAGCCATTTGAATGAATATGGCCAACATTAAATGAGCTGTATTCAGAGCTGGAGACTTGGTTCAAAAGTTCAAAGTTACGTCAGTATTTCCAATGCTGCCAGTTTTTTCTTGTGTATAGCTCTCAGGACAGAGTTTTTCCACACCAAGGCCTGGAAAACAGATAGGATAGGAAAGTACATACTAACAAAGTAGATTGCATTTTTTTTTCCTTTTCTACTAACTGCAATAAGATGTCATGTAAAAGCAGAAGGCAATAATAATATGATTTATATACCTTCAGATTGGTCTTTGTTTTTCATGTCCAGGACTTTTTGTGCCATTTTGCCCTTATTTACGTAACCACTGCCAGGAATTCCCTCTCAGTGTGTGAGGTGCTTCCTGGGCCAATGAACTCTGCTTGTTTGTTTTGTATTTGATGGCCTTTGGCTGTTTCTCAATTCTAAGAATGCAAAGAACAGACTTGCGTTCTCGTGAAGAACGTCTTGCCAGGCTACCTTGGAAGAACAAACTCGGAAGGACAGGAGCACATACGACGCATCTTGGTGAAAATTGCGATGTGCTGCGATCTTCCTGTTGCGCAATGGACCCAGCACATTTTTAGCAGTGGGACAGGACCACAGAACGGACAATAAATTCAACGCACCAACATTCAAAAAATGACAATCATAACATTATTTACATTATTCTTAGTATTATTTACATTTATTTATTTACTGGATAAGGGTCCTTGGCTCTTTAGTGCTCCCTAAGTAATATGTTTCAGCTGGTTAATAGATTTACTGTTAACTGGCTGATTATCCGGAAGTTAATTAAGCATGTTTTTTGTGTCGTAAGCTCACTGTTTACAACTGCAACCTCACGTTAACTAAAACCTAACCTGAGTTTACTTTTACCTCAGGATTTAATCTAGCGTACTTCTTCCAATTCTACTTTATTACACATAACTTTATTTATGCGTTTAATGTTGTGAATTCTTTATATTTCTGTATTTCTTGAGTTAATACTGATGTCTGGTGAAAATTTCATGTGAATAGCCTCATTGGAAATATATTTACTGAAAAAAACGTTGACGTGTTCAATACTTATTTCCCCCACTTTAGAACTAGTACACAAGGACGCAAGATCGCATACGAACGTATATTGAGAAATGGCTTTTGTTTTAGCTTCTGTCCTGTCTACACCCCTGTCTTTTCATTGTTTTGTTACCCTAATGTGTACACCTGTCCTTGATTAGTTTGGTTATTTATGCCCTGTTGTTTCTGTCCCTGTTCTTGAAATCATGTTGAGTGTATTTGTGGAGCCTTATTTTCTGTTCCTATCTATTCCGGTTTTCTGACTCTTGCCTGTTTTTGTTCTTAATTATGGATTTCCCTCGTTTGTTGCAGCCGTCCTGTTTTTTGACCTACGCTGATAATGATTTCCCGATTGCCCATAACAAATACCATGCTGAGTTTGCGCACTTGGATCCGGCCTTCAAGAACCGTTACAACCACATTTTCCTGGAAAAGATATTTAACTAAGAAGTCTCACTCCATGCCTACTGCATTAGTCATTGTTTAGTTGTTTATCTTACTAGCTTAGGACAATCAATATGTAAAAAGTATCTCTTTTTTCTTTGTCATGGTCTTTTTATTTGTTTGTTTTTTTTAAACTTCAAAACACCATCTCTCAGCAGGTAATTCTACCCTCATTCACTTTCTGACTGACCTGCTGCTACTGGACATGCAACTCTTTGTCTTTATTATGCCACTAAGACATTCGAATAAAACAGTATTTACTGTAATTGCAGTAGTCCAGTGTAGATAGCCTGTAATTCTTGTTGTCTTAAGACTTACAGCAGTACCAGTCTCATTGTGAAGAGACTTTCTTCTCTTGAAACATCCTATAAGATGGAAAAATACTGCTTCGATTGCTTAGTGTAGCCATAAAATACTTATACTTATTTTCCCCTCTCAAAGTACCTGGAGACCTATATTTCACAGATATGGGAATGCCACATCTCAGGGAGCTCATTCCGAAAGCAATGTGAAGGCATAATGCTCCATATGAGGTGTAGCGTTGTCATGATTTTCCTTTTTTGCCACCGGTTGTTTTGTTCTGCAAGGTCATTACTCCTATGTTGCGAATACAGATTCATTCATCTTGCCTAAATCCTGCATTGGATTCCTGTCGCAGCTGTTTTCACTAGAGCGTAAATTAGTGCATTTCTGCCACATATTCGTGTGCAGTAATCTAATGCACTCCTATTAGCCAGAACAATGTGCTTGAGATGATACAGGTACCTGCAATTTAGGAACGACACACACTGTGCGCAGGTACAGGCTTTTTCTTTTGAAAAGAGGTTTCGTCTCTTGGACAAACATTTTGGGAGACTGTAAAACCTGCTGTATATTGAAAATATAAGATATGCAGGCGCAAAAGAAACCCCTCCCACCTCAAATTTAATATGAGGACATGCCGTAAACAAGAATTAACATACATACTAGGTATGTAATGGAATACATTATTAAGCTGTTCTAAACAGATACAAATGCTGATACGAATTGGAGGCGTATTCTTATTTTTTTTTTTTTGTCTAGAAAGCTTGCCAAAGAGGGCATCTGGCTGAGACTGGCATGCATCAGGACAAGGATCCTGGTGGACGCAATAAAAAAATGTTCGAGCTTTTTACTTTCATGTGGGTACAAGTAAGCTGTCATATTTGAAGCTTGCGGGACCAACAAAGACCATGTTCATTAATATGAATGTGCAGCATTGAGTGATGAATTCATGAAAACATCATCAGTGGGGAAAAACAGACCTGTGCACATCTTTCGTCAAAACCAGTTATGAACTTATGTGATGTATTCACATGCAGGTACGCCTGGCATTTCTACCTCTGGGTTTTTCCCTGTGTTTTCAGGACATAGTAGTTGGTTTCATCTTTAATTAAAAAAACTAAACTAAACAACACACACAACATTCTGACATAGGCCACACCCACTTTGTGTTTTATTCCGAATACAGATATGCATATTTGGTGCACTAAACAGATACAGATAGTGTCATTGTGGTGTGCCTCTAGAACATACAGTATGTATCAGTTACAGTTAATAATTGTAATGCAGTGCAACACACAATTATGCACACACCAGTCCCCATGTGTATCTGCAGACTCTGGAGTCTCTGGACACACTGGGTTGCAGGGATAATGTGTCTGGATAAGTCTGGAGAATTCCATTTCTCTTTGTTGATGTACTCATGAAAATGCATTTACTTATCTATGGATCTACACACGAATGGCACTGAATATTGATATGTGAAATGTGGCATGTTATTTGCAATTACTGGGCATGCCGAGTCTCTTTTTTTAGACGGCTCTGTTTATTCGTGTCTCACTTCACCTAAGCTCTATCATGATGGAGCATTCCCTGTGGGTTTGCAAATCCCCATGTCAACTTGTGCAGTGTGATGCATTTATATGATACATGATAGAGGGTAGGAAAAAAAGCACTGCACTGTAGAGTCTCGGAAAAGGAGAAACACTGGGAAGTGTAGTCAATGATTTGGTTTTGGTGAGGTGCTGCTGGGACACAATGTGATGACATTTGCAGTTCAACTAAGATTTTAAGGAAAATAAAATAGCCAAACAAGTACAGCATATACATTAAATTAATTTTCTGGATAAACGGCAACTTTGGTTTCATATCTGTCAAGTGCTTTCTGTGTGTGTGTGTGTGTGTATGTATGTATGTGTATATATATATATATATATATATATATATATATATATATATATATATATATATATATATATATATATATATATAATGAGAGAATCTCAAAGCAATATCTGGTGCGTTTTACTTTCTAATTCCTAATGTGTACATTCCTAGACTGTCATTAATATGTTGAGTTTACATGTGATTTGTAGCATTTAACACAACCTTAGGCTTTTTATTTTCTCCGATTGACAACCAAATCTCTAATTAACAGCTGTGGAAAGATTTTGGTGGAGTTCTTGTTCAAAGAAGGCTTTGTCCCTGATAATGATGGAGTTATAGGTTAATAATTACTGTCAAGCATTTTCTCAGCGTAGCCGTGTCTTTTTTGCAGTATTATCTACTACCAACACTTCTAGGTGTTGGGCCTTTATGTGATGCTGTAAAGACTTGAACTCGGTGGGATAGAAAATGCGGACTGATGATTTGTTTTTGCTGTCAACTGCGGTATGATGTAACATAAAAGCAAGGGACAATTAAAAAAAAGTGTTTTAACACTGGTTTAACAGTGTGGTTTCAGCAGCATCTAAAATACACTAAATGTACATATGTTTGCGGACACCTGACCATCATACCCATATGTGTTTGTTGAACATTCTATTCCAAAGTTCCACTCTTCTGGGAAGGCTTTCCATAGAGTGTGGCTCTGGGAATTTGTTCATTAGTGTGGTCAGCTGAGGAAGCCTGGGTTGAGGTCAGGGTTCTCTGCAGGACACTCGAGTTCTTCCAATCCATCCTTGGCAAACCGTGTCGTCATGGAGCTCACTTTTCGCACAGGCGCACTGTCATGCTGGAACATATTTTGGGCCCCTTAGTTCCAGTGGAGGGAAATCATAAATCTACAGAATACAAAGACATCCTATATAACTGATGCTTCCAACTTTGTGCCAACAGTATGAGTGTGATGGACAGGTGTCCACAAACCTTTTGCTCAAGCAATAAATAACTAGAACTACAATGGCAGGGTGTGTGACCACATGTAGAAGAACGTCTACTACTGTGGAGAGTTGTAGTGACTGGAATTTAATCAAGTCTGACGAAAGAGAGATCCAGCATGAAACACAAGGTGGTTTCATGCCATGCTTGCCATGTTCTGCTTCATGATGTCATTTCATGGAGGAACTGTGGTCCAAGTCATTCAAAGTAGTTATATAATGTGGTGTTTAAAAAATAAATAAATAAAAAAATTTAAAAAAAATTGTGCCAGTTTTTAAATGGTAAAAGAACATCCGAGTCCTCTATAATCTTTACAGTGGGAAGAAGAAAGGCCAGTGGGTTGAAAGCTCTACTGGCCCATTTCTCTTATCACTGACATCATGTGTGTCCATGAAAGCAAGGCTACTTTGATTCAAGAAATGAAGAAGCAGCTTGGATCAAGCAAGCCTTGAACAGATTACTCCTCCACATTGTGGAACATGGCTCTATACTGAATGATAGTACCGACAGCCATTTTCTTGTCGCTTGAACACTATCATCAAGCGGTAGAGTCTACAGGCAGCAGTTCAACACCATAAATCGAGCGCTGAGCTATGAAATTGGTAACATATTCCCTGTGTTTAAAAATAAATACATTGGCATATAAAGCAAAGTGCTGGCTTTTCGATATTGAAATCCTATCATAAGTGCAGTGGCAGAACAATTTCTGGGTTGTCATAACTTTCATAAGAGGAAGTAATAAAAAAAAATGGATGAGTCAGATACCAATGGATTTGCGTCAATGTTTAGTAAAACTGAAACGTTTTCTCTCTCTAACAGCTTCTCCTAATTACTTAATGAATGTTTAAGGTTTTGCGTCTATGAAACTGCTTTAAGGCTTTCTTAAGAAGCATGATATTTATATATGGTGTTTTCTGCTAATGACTCTTTTCCATGTCATTCCTTGAGCTTTACCACTACTTGTGTGACCTAACCTACTTATGAAAAAACAGCATTTAGTACCATATTCAGCATCATCCATCATCAGGTTCTTGTCACATCACCTGAGGCAAAAGCATTAAAACACGAGCCTCATAGGTGTCTCTTCACTCAGCTGATCTTCGCTCATGCTATCATCGATGAGGAAATAATCGCTGGTTAATTAAATATATTCTGTTCTGTGGCAAAATGTTTTTGTCGTAAACATTTTAAAACGGTGTCTGCTATCGTCTGAAGCTTATGTCCATTTCGCTATGGTGTGTAACTATCTGAAAATTTAGTCTAATCAAGTGGAAATCGTGCTTAAGTTAGCAAGGTTTTAGACATCTTTAGGTAATATAAATACAAACAGTTCCATGTTTTGATAATTATATATTGATGTTTTTTTAAAGTGAAGTAAATTTCGATTGTTTTCCGGAATTCGCCTACGTCTCGATTGTTTTCCAGAATTCAAAACATCTGGTGCAGTTTTAGTAGACCACCCACACAGTTGTTCATCAGTTCAGGCTCAGTTTTGGCCATTGTTTTTAATCTGTTCTTTTCACTCCTTGCAGTGTGGCCGGTACTAATGGAATTAATGGTATATTATATTGTGTATTATATTCATGCATCAGCCTGATGTTTTGTGAAGGCACATGCATGAAATGAGTACTTCAAAGGAATGTGACTTTTATGGTGGCCCATGAGTGCAAACACATTAACAAACCAAAAACGCAACAACAAAACCTAAAACACAGCACGTTCCAAAACACGACAATGTTTACTCGAAACAGAAAGGTTCTTATTGATCGCATTTTTCAGTCTGCTATCTGTTTAGCCTATCCAAAATGATTTAATATGAAGTGACTTATGTTATTATATTATATAAATGAGGATGAACTCTTTCTTCCTATAGGTTGTCAGCATTCACACACTCATATCAGTGCAGTGCAATGTTGGCAGTATACAGTGCCCTCCACTAATATTGGCCCCCTTGGTAAATATGAGTAAAGAAGGCTGTGAAAAATGTTCTTTATTGTTTAACCTTTTTATCTTTTGTTCAAAAAAATTCACAAAAATAATCTGCTCTCATGAATATCAAATAATTGCAAACACAACACATATTTATTTGAACAGATCTTTGTTAAATATAGGTGTGCCACAATCATTGAATTCATGTGAGGAAAAATACATTTGAAGTATAGTCCCATTGATATTTTCTATTTTTTTAGTACGTCTGGGTGATTAGGAACAGGAAATTGTTCAACCTTGATTTCTTATTTCACAGAGGTAACACATAGGCCAAATTCCCTTAGTCATTCATAACTATGGATAAGACCAAGGAATATAGCTGTGATGTGCAGCAAAAGGTTGTTCAGCTTCATAAAATGTGAAGTTAGTTGTGTCTTGGGGTCAGAAAGTCTCCACAACTACTAACTGAATTCACCTACATCACCACAAGTTGTTTGGAAGGGTTTCAAGAAAAAATGCCTCTACTCTCATTCAAAAACAATCTCAAGCTTCCTCAGTTTGCCAGACACTTCTGGAACTTCAGATGGGATCGGGTTCTATGGTCAGATGAAACCAAAATAGAGCTTTTTGGAAATAAACACCAGAGGTGGCTGACTTGAAACCCATAGAAAACCTGTGGGTTGACCTGAAAAGGAGAGTCCACCAGCATGGACCTTGAAATCTGAAGGATCTGGAGAGATTCCGTATGGAGGAACGGTCTCAGATCCCTTGCCATGTATTCTCCAACCTCATCAGGAATTTTAGGAGAAGACTCAGAGCTGTTATCTTGGCAAAGGGAGGTAGCACAAAGTATTGATTAAAAGGGTACCAATAATTGTGACGCACCTATATTTAACGAAGTTATATATTTTTGAATAAACCTGTGTTTTGTCTGCAATTGTTTTGATATCCATAAGAGCGGTTTGTGAATTATTTTAACAAAAGATTAAAACAATAAAGACACATGTTTAACAGCCTTCTTTGCTCATATTTACCAAGGGTACCAATATTAGTGGAGGGCACTATATCTTAAATACCATCATTTGAAAACTCTTGATAAAATAATATATTCCTCATATTTGCTCTTACTCGATACAGTCCCCAGCTATGACTATATATGCTATAGCCAATCAGCAGAGAGCATGTGATGGTCAATAAGGACCACCGCTTTGCTGCTGTCATGTTTTCAGTTTTGTTGCAGGGTATCCAATTTTGCCATTGTGTTTATGTTAATGTTTTAAAGTAAATGTTAATGTGTTTTGCATTTACCACTGCAGACCTTTAATTTGAGACAAATCCATTCGTTTCAGACAGATCCATTCTACTCGGTTTCTTTAGTCCCTTTCTTTATTTACACGGGCTATCAATACCATTTTATTTATTTGCAGGTGTCACCATGAAGCTAATGGACGAGGTGGCAGGAATCGTGGCCGCTCGTCACTGCAAGACCAACATTGTGACCGCGTCCGTGGACGCCATCAACTTTCACCGCAAGATCAAGAAAGGTAAACAGGATGCGAGACATGAATGATTTAATGGACCCAACAAAAAGGGGTTGATTTAGAAATTCCGTTAGCTTTTTAGGACACACACATATGCTCACACACAATACACATCTGCCATTAGAGGTCTCGCACATGTCATCTTTTACACAGAAAACCTATTTTCGGATCCAAATTACCTCTAGGCAGCAAAGTTCTCGTACCTAGATGCCAGCTTTGATACAAAAGTTTTTCCTGTGCGTTTGTTGCGGCACGACAGCAGCCACTGAAATAAGCAGCTCGACTAACACGGAATAGGTACTGGTTATTTTTATATCTCAGACACCCAAACAGTATTGTCCTTTACAATTCCCAAATTACATTATCACGTCTCTTGAAACAATATCTATTATGCTTCCAGGGCTGTTTTGATGGGTAACAGTACACACAAAGCAGACTTCTAGCAGAGCCTCTGAATATATTAAGTAAGCAAAGCAGATGAGGTAGTGGAAAATTAAATAGATATAAATTACTGCACACGCTGCTGTTTTTTGCCACCTGTTTCACAAGGAGATCGTTATCAGATCGCTCGCTGCACAGGCAGACCACAGGGGAAAAAAAAAAGATTTTTTAACTCTTTGGTGGTAGTAGTTTTCATAGTATTCATTATAAACCAAGAGCCAAATATTCTCAGACTAGATCAAATTTATTTTCTGTTATCTATGAAACACTATCCATTCCATTCTAGAAAAGACTGTTACCTGTGCATGGTTAAGGGTCTTAAGGGTGTGCATGGTGGCTTAGTGATTATCACATTCGCTTCACACCTCCATGGTTGTTCGATTTGCGCAGCGACTCTGTGTGTGCGGAGTTTACGCCAGTTCCTCCCCCAGTCTAAAGACATGCATGGTAGGCAGTAGACATGCATGCCCAAAGTGTCTGTAGTGTATGAATGGGCATGTGATTGTGCCCTGTGATGGATTGGCCTGCTTTGTGCCCCATTCTCCCTGGGATAGACTCCAGGTTTCCCGCGACCCTGTCGGATAAGCGGTATAGAAAATGGATGGATGGACTATTAGTTAGGTAGTAATGTGTGTATCATTATGTTGGGTAATAGTGTATACAATGCTGTGTATCAGGAAACATGGTTAAGGTGGAGGCAAAGAACACACACACACACACACACACACATGCAATACACTCACGGTTTGCTACTGTGACCTCAGCTTAACTAAAAACTAAGCGAAGGAGTTTACCATAGCATCAGGATGGAAGCTAGCGTAGTTTAATTAAAAACACTTCTGAGGGACAAATTCGAAATTGTGCTCAAGTCTGCATTCGATGCATCCTCGATTTCAAGAACATATCCGCTTCATTTCATGCGTCCTCTCCTCTGTGCTTGTGTTCTGGAGTATTGGAATTGAACTTCGGTGGTGGATGATGACATAGAACGAGTACACAAGGACGCAAGATCACATAAGAACGCATATTGAGAAGTGGCTAATATCTTGCTCTGTTGTTAGCCTGGTTAATTGAACAAGTCCATGCAGTGTAGTTTATGTAAATACTCTTTTTACTCTTTGTGTAATTAAAATCCTTACTTTCTGCCTATAACAGAAAATATAATAACTGATGAACTGGGAATTATTAACATTTAAAATTATTATACAGTATTATAGAATTTAATATAACTGTTCAAATTGACCTTTGAGTCGGAAGTCCAGGGAATTATAAGCGTCCTGATATTAGAAAATAATACACAGCCAATCTGCCACCCAATTACAAAGAAGTATTTTCCATTATCATGATATAATGATATAATAAACAAATCTTTGTTATCAACAGTGCAGTAACTGAAGCAATATTACACCTGCAGTTGACAAATTGTATGAATTATCCTTTAACAACCACACTTTGTCATCTTTAAGGCAGAGATTCCCCAAACTAGAGGTGGGTGCACCACGTTTCCAAATGGGGTTGCGGGAGAATCTCACAAGCTCCTCTTTTGTTCTACTCAGTGGAGCAGAAGTCAAGAAATCAAACACAATATGCCAGAATTTTGTATGGTTTTACAAGTATGGTGGTTATTTTGGGGGCAAAATGCCAAGACTTGGGGTTGTTTGCCAAAAAAGATCTCCATTTATTTACTCTCAAAGCCTTTTTCCTGAACCCAGTTCTACTTTCATACAGAACAAGTGAGTGAAGATGATTAATAATCCAATCTTACGTTGACTAATATTCCATTGCTTTTGTCTAAAGTTGTCTAAAAGGTATTCACATTTGTTCACATGGTTAATATACCAATTGTTTGGCATGTGCCCTGAAGCACTGACATTAATTTTATTGAACATAAAAAGAAGAAAGTAAGGATTTTTATTTTAAATGAAAAAAAAGCCCCTGTAATAATTGCATGGACATGAAATTAACATGAACCATAGACGCTCCTCAGAAATCTTCACTCTGTGTACAGCGTTGCCAAAAAAGTCTCGGCGTACGTTATCATCAGAAACACACACACACACACACAAACAGTACAACACAGATGTCATATTGTTTATGTTCTGTTAAACATGTTGGCTGAAATAGCCATTTATCCTGAACTTTCCTTGGAAGGGGAGATTGTTGTATACATTAGTTTGAGAGAAGTGTTTCTAAAGAGCAGGAAAGACCGATTGGGTGACAGTGCTGTTTAATTTGCGTCTCTCGAAGGCCTCGTTGAAGCATATAGTTTCAGGGTGCATTATTTCAAGCTAAATGTGTGTTATGAGACACTGTTTGCCATCATCCAACAACGTTGCAGCAGTAAGAGCTCATGCAGGGTATACGCCACTGCTGAAAAACTCAAATGTAGTTTAGTTTTAAGCGTATTAAATGTGTTTAACTCAGTAAAGCAAGGAAGAAAACGTGCTTTAAATATGGAATAAAACACGATACAGTAAGGTGTGCTGTTATAGGAAAACAGTTCATAATGCTGATTGGAAGGTAGTGAGTTCAAATACCAGCACTGCCACTGTTGGGCCCTTGAGCAAGGCCCTTCACCCTCAACTGCTCAGTTGTGTAAATGAGATAATTGTAAGTCACTCTGGATAAGGGCATCTGTCAAATTCTGTAATGTAATGTCCTCCAAAAAATTGTAAATTCACATGTCCTTATAGTAAGCTTCACCATATCAAGAAGTAGATATATTTCTTTGTTAAATAAAAACATGTTTTCCTAATCTGTTTTTACTAGGCCTTCATTATGTAGATTATCCTCCATACAAGTCCCTGTGAATTAGTTGTTACTTTAGAAACGATATTGGAATGCGCGCATTGATAGAAATGTACCTTTTGAAATCCAGCTGTAATTTTATACACTGTAAGACCTTTCAGGTGGTTAACCTTAGAAACGAAAGTTCAACTTGAAGATAACCTTCATTTCAACTCAAAAAGTTACCTTGTACAAGTTTTACAAACCAAGACAACGGGTTACTTTAAGTTTAATTTTTGAAAACGTATACACTCGTTCAATTTCCAAAGCTTGTCATGACAATTGCCGTTAAATAGAAGAAATAAGTTCACATAACTTAACGGGGCTATCACGTTTTACAGTGTACCATCCGAGCTGCTGTTCAACAGCTGCTAATTAACACCCTCAGATTTCAGCCGCACTGCGGTATAAATAGTTTTACGCCTCAGCCGTAAAATGCGGAGTGCAATTGCCCATAATGAATGGAAAGTGCCTTATTTATTTATTTATTTTTTTACATTACCGCAGTAATGGTCTATACTACTCATCATGTTTTAACACAAAGCAAGAATACTAAAATCCCCAGAGCTAAAAGGTTCATATCAAGATCAGTTATTTACCTCTGGCAAAGGCCTATGGAAAAACAAACTAAGAGAAACACTTGATGTTGATCATGTTCTATATAAGAGTTGCTCTTTATTCAAGTAATCAAACTGACACAACTGAAGTAAATTAGTGTAAGAAATCTCGAGGTTCCCTGGTGAGTCCAGTTCATTATGTGATCTCAACTAATAAGAAGCTCTCTCGCACCACAGATGTGCTCTCCAGACATATTTTTGCTTAATTGGTGAAACATGAGGTAGTAGTAATTAAAGCAAAACTGAGAGACAAGGTGGAGAAAGGGCAGTATATTGTAACTTTAGTAATTGGAGAATTTAGTTTGGGAACATAGGCATGACACCCTGAGAGAACATGAATGGTCTACAGCAGCATTTCTCAAAGTGAGGTTCATGAAGCATTGCCCATATTGACCATTCATATATATTTCGATTAATCGGATGGGGCAGGGCAAGCTTTCAGTACCATTTTTTCCCCCCATTTATTTAAAATTAAATCCACAAACTGGGTGTTATAAATATAAACTTCAGACTAAAACTTTACACAACTGTTTGTCTAATTATATAAGACTGAAAAGAACCCAGTGCACACAGACACATATCAGAATATATTATTAATTTAGGACTGTAGTTTAATTCATTTCCGTAAAAAATTCATCAATACTTGTATGTATATAATATAATAGTGTGTATATATATATATGACTTTTTATGGACGCACAAAAAGCACTGAATTAAACTACAGTCCTAAATTAATAATTTATTTTTCACGAATGCTTTAAGTGCAGTTAATTATTTGTCATGCTTTACGTGCTAATAGACAACTGCTTGAAGCCGTGGGTGTGTCCCAAATCACGTAGTTAGCCGAGATACATGTGTTTTTCCCCACTACAGGCCTATAGTAGGAAAGTATGCGATTTGGGGCGTGGAAGAACTCTCTTGTTCGCCGTAAAACTGCCGTGTGTGATCGTGTCCTGTCGCAAAATGCGGTGAAAACTCTCACATGACATTCATAATGTGATTAAGGTGTTTAATTGTCTGTAATACACGTCCATAATGCGACTAAAACAGGTGTACTCCACCTGTCTTAATTAGATTATTGCTTACTTTGATTATGATCTTAATTAGATTAAGGTAAGTAAAAATTGCGGTTTACCTGGTAGTTTCTTAATTAGAGTACGATCTTAATTGGATTAAGAGTGGATTATTGTTGTCCATGTAAATGCAGCTATTGAGAGAAAAGAAAGTCATGTACGGTGACTCTGGGTATTAGGCTAAAGCTAGCGCCATCGTGCGTGTGACGTATTACCTTTCTAAAATTCACACACTAGACGGTAGTGCAGAGTGCATAGTGTAATTGTACAGTACTTCATTTAGGACACAACTTTAGTATTTACTCTCCGAAGCGTGTTTTCAGTGCAGAAGTAACGTAATGAGTAAATCTCCGTTGCGTGCAGACCGACTGATCGATAATGAGATTCATTGACGATGATTTTTGTAAACGATTATTATCGATTTTATCGATTAGTTGTTGCAGCTCTAGTATTTATACAGGGTGTCCCAAAAGTCTCCATACATAGGGGAAATGAACAATTTTTTTGCAAAATGTCTTCCAAAATATTTCATACTTAGTTAATATTATTTGTATACATGTATATCATTGTCATGGCTGGATCAGGAAGCTGTCACAAGGAAGCGATGGACTGTAACAGGAAACATGGTGAGCACATCACAAACGACACTGTTGCTAAACTTATTAACAAATTCACAAAGACTGCAAGTGAAGTGACTCAACTGAGAAGTAGACGTCCACGAACATCCACTGACAAAGGCACAACCGACATGGTGCTGGCAAACATACGTAGTCCCCTATGTATGGAGACTTTTAGGCCACCCTGTGGACTATATGATATGTAGGCTATAGATATAAAACGTCTCCCTTCCATCCAAGTTTCCATTGAAATAAATATCGACACATACTGTACACCATATTCAATCATGTTCCTTATATCAAAGATATAAGCGTTTTACTCTCCTAAATGACATTACTCAAATTTTTTGAAATAGCCTCTTTTAGGCACAATAAGTAGCGATTCTGAATCTTAAGCTATAATTTGGCTAATGCACTACTCTATACAGCACTCAAGTAAATGAGTATTTTTTATATTTATGTGAGTCAGCATCCATTGTAAGTGCAATACTGTAATGAAGTGCCTTCACAGATACAGAGATGTGTTTCACAGAGCAGGTACTGACGCAGGGCAGTTAGTTCCGGGACTGTGTAATGGAAAAATAAAAGAGCCAAAGTGATGCTTTGGGAAAAAAGGAAGGGGGGAAAAAACCCTTGGATGATAAGATCAAAGTGGACAGCCGTGAAGCTACAAACAGTAATTGGGTGTTTTGGAAGGGGCTGCTTTTTCCTGGTAGTGAACACAGTGTTGTCAGGATACACACGCGCGCTCCCACACATGCTCTCTCCTTTGAGAGCACATACATGACGTCGCAATCCAGCTGCACAAAATCACTGGTTCTCCATGCTGAAGGCTAGAACATTTTATCAGTAAGACCATGTGTTTATGTTTGAAGCAAGTCTGCTGCTTTACAAAGTTTCCAGGCTGCACATTTTGGCATGAAAAGGCTGTGTTCCGCTGTGGACCTCACCTTATTGTACATTACCAGTTATTACATCACAGAACTGTTGAGTTCACGAATCTGATTGGTCAGATGGTGTAGTAGTGCAGCCTGCAAGACAAATCACAAGTTTATGTAATAGCGTTCATACTAATATGTTATTGTTTCTACTGTAACAACTGACATCAGGACTTGTATCATGGATACGTCGCACAAATGTAATTATGGATATGGTGACGTTTTCTGTGATTAGCATTTTTGGAAGTCCCCACTGGCAGCACTTTGTAATAATCAAACTGTACGTTTTTATGACACATGAACGTCTTTTAGATGGAGGAGGCTGTTTGGAAACATGGCAAGCTGTCAGTTGTTTGCCTCATTACTTTCATGAAAAAAGAGTAGGTGCTGAGGGAGCAACTGTTTACATCTGCTATAGTGTAAGTGATAACATGAACTAGCTTGTTTTGCAGATGTTGCACAACATTAAATATAACTAAAAGGATTAAAAAGTATGACGTGTCATTCTTTAATAAATAAAAAATAATGCTAGCATTGGCAAATTGCTATGGTATAATGGGAAGAAAACATATTGAGACATGCAGTTATTGTAAAATAATCACACCAGCCTTCCGTTGATTGATTTCCTATAACAGCATGCCCGGTCGTGTTTTTTTCCTTACATAACAGATTTCCGGAAACAGACACTGCCATGCAACAAACATACACGTTTCACTCTCGATAATCAATAGCCATGAAGATAAATTGGCCTAATGCTCGACTCTGTGGCACCCCTGCAGGTTGTGTGATTACAGTATCCGGGAGAATGACTTTTACTAGTAACAAGTCAATGGAGATCGAGGTGTTTGTGGATGCCGATCAGTTGGCGGACACGGAGGAGGGGAAATATCGGGCTGTCACTGCCTTCTTCACCTACATTTCTCTGGACAAACAAAACAAGCCGCTGCCTGTGCCTCCCCTGAAGGTAGGATATGAGAATTCTTTATTACCCAGTGGTCACTTGATTAAGTAGTAACTTAATCAAGTGCCTGGTGTGACACACTGATGAAAAATAGTGACTCGAACCTACTTTATTAAACTCTTTGACCCATATGGCTTTAGTGCTTCATTCCTATGAGGATTAAAGCACAGTAGCATATTCATTTCTTTCAAAGCCCCATTAATAACAATTTCCTCTGGCTCTATGATTCCATTAATCCATTAACGCTTTGCTAGTGATTTGCTGCTTCTCCGCAGACTGCAGAATGGATTGCGAGGATATGCTTGGCCACTTAATCAACTTTGGGAAGATATGGATACTGCAAATTTTCCAAGACCATTTTCTAGACCTTAACTGTTAGCACAGCTTTACTTATGCTGTCTAAGCCCTTTGTGGGACTAACCTTTTTTTTGTGACGACTATTTCTATTTTTTTTTCTACCAAATTTAGCTTTCTATTCTGATTAATAAATTGCTATTCCTCAATATTTCTTTAATTGTTACATTATTAACTTAGCAGACAATATTCTGCAGACAAGGTGACTGATGAACATGTTAATTTTCGTTCCTTTTTTGCCACCTACCGAGTTCCAAGCTTGAATATTCTTTTCACTTAGCCTGATGTCATATGAAATAATCAGGGTTAATACTATTTCTTGCTGGATTTCATAGGAACCCATCACTCATTTTCATCTCATACACTGATATGTTTTTTTGGTTTCAGTTTAATGGGTGCAGACTGACATTATAGCTCATTGTGCTAAAGAAGAGAAAGAAAAGAAAAGAAATACAGTTAATCTGAGACCTAATAGAGTTTCTCAAAGTTCTGATATGAAATATATGAATATTTCTGATGTTGACCTAAACATACTTAGACAGCAAATGGTCACTGTTACTTTACATTGGTGAGAAATATTTGCATATTATTAAGGCATAATTATATGCAACGATCAGCCATAACATTAAAGCAGGCAGAAAAATTTAGGCAGTGGATCACGTTTAAATGTACGTAGTATGTATTTAGAAGCAGGAAAAATGGGGAAGCGTAAGGAGCTGAGCAAGCGTAAGTACCAAATTGTGATGGATAGATGACTGGGTCAGTGCTCTTCCAAAACATCAGGTCTTGTGGGGTGTTCCCGGTATGCAGCGGTTAGTACCTACCAAATGTGGTCAAATGAAGGACAACCAATGAACCGGCGACAGGGTCATGGGCACCAAAGACGAGAAGAGCTACTGTAACACAAATTGCTGAAAATGTTAATGCTGACTATGATAGAAAAGTGTCAGAACACACTAGTGCATTGCAGCTTGCTGCGTATGGGGCTGTGTAGCTGCAGACCAGTCAGTGTGACCGTGTTGACCCCTGTCCAGAACCGAAACAAATGGCGCACTTATATAGCGCTTTTATCCAAAGCGCTTTACACTGTGTCTCATTCACCCATTCACACACACACTCACACACCAATGGTAGCAGAGCTGCCATGCAAGGCGCTAACTTGCTATCGGGAGCAACTTGGGGTTCAGTGTCTTGCCCATGGAGTCATCCGTGCCGGGAATCGAACCGCCAACCCTACGATTAGTGGATAACCCGCTCTACCATCTGCGCCACAGCCGCCCGAGAGTGCCTACAATGAGCACATGAGCATCAGAACTGGACCATGGAGCAATGGAAGAATGTGGTCTGGTCTGATGAATCATGTTTACTTCAAGGTGTTGACTTTGGTGCCTCCGGATCCCAGTCCAATCGAGCATCTGTGCTGGACAAACAAGTCTGAACCATGGAGGCCCCACCTTGCAACTTACAGGACTTAAAGGATCTGCTGCTAAGGTGTTGGTACCAGATACCACAGCACACCTTCAGAGGTCTTGTGGAGTCCATGCCCCGACCGGTCAGACCTGTTTTGGCGGCACAATTCTCTTAATGGCTGATGAGGTTGGAGAATACATGGCAAGGGATCTGAGGCCATTCCTCCATACAGAATCTCTCCAGATCCTTCAAATTTCAAGGTCCATGCTGATGGACTCTCCTCTTCAGTTCATGCCACAGGTTTTCTATGGGTTTCAAGTCAGGGGACTGGGCGGGACCTTGATTTTGTGGTCAGTAAACCATTTGTGTGTTGATTCTGATGTATGTTTTGGATCATTGTCCTGCTGGAAGACCACAGCCCATTTGAAGCTTTCTGGAAGAGGCAGTCAGGTTTTCATTTAACATCTGTTGATATTTGATAGAGTCCATGATGCCATGTATAGTAACAAAATGTCCAGGACCTCTGGCAGAAACACTGACCCAAAACATTAAAGAGCCACCACCATATTCAACCGTGGGCATTAGGTACTTTTCCGTATGGCTACCTCTCTGTGTGCGCCAAAACCACGTCTGGTGTTTATTACCAAAAAGCTCGATTTTGGTTTCATCTGACCATAGAACCTGAACCCATTTGAAGTTCCAGTAGTGTCTGGCAAACCAAGAAACTTGAGATTGTTTTTGGATGAGAGTAGATGCTTTTTTCTTGAAACCCTTCCAAACAACTTTTGTGATGTAGGTGACTTCAGATTGTAGTTTTGGAGACTTTCTGACACCAAGACACAACTAACTTCTGCAATTCTTCAGCTGTGATCCTTGTAGATTTTTTGGCCATTTGAACCATCCTCTTCACAGTGCATTGAGACAATATAGACACACGTCCAATTCCAGGTTGAGTCATAAAATTTCGAGTTGACTGGAACTTCTTCATTTTTGCCCTAATGTTGGAAATGGGCGTTTTCAATGCTTGTGCTATTTTCTTATAGACACTTCCCTTTTTCTGAAGCTCAACAACCTTTTGCTGCACATTACAGCTATATTCCTTGGTGGTAGCCATTGCTATGAATGACTAAGGGAATTTGGCTTATGTGTTACCTCATATTTATACCCCTGTGAAACAGGAAGTCAAGGTTAAACAATTTCCTACCTAGTCACCCAGGTGTACTAAAAAAAAGTAAAGTATCAATGGGAATATACTTTAGATATATTAGTCTCATATAAATTCATAAGGATGCCAATAATCATTGCACACGTATAAGTAACAAATATTTTTTTATATATATATAAACCTGTCTTGTGTTTGCAATTGTTTGATATCCATGAGAGCAGAGAATTTTGGTGATTTTTTTTTTTTTTAAACAAAAGATCAAAAGGTTAAACAATAGACAGTTTTTCACAGCCTTCTTTGCTCATATTTACCACGTGTGCCAATATTAGTGGAGGGCACTGTCCCTCTCATAAAGAATTGAAGTCATTTTAATGTTACAGGTAGCCACATTTCTGATCTTATTCATACCAAGTACGGAACCGTTATGTCGGTAGGCTTTGTAGTTGTGTGTCTCATCCCTGCCCTGATCCAAATCAAGTGTGACCACAATGTGCAATATTAAAACAGCACATGAAACACTGCTCGGCGATGCATGTGCAGATTGAGTTCTAAACACACAATTGGTATAAAAATAGATGCGCAACACTGCATCTAAAAGCATATTCCCTAGAGGCCTTTGTACTTCGGAGTGGAAACTGGCTGAGCACCCTTCCTTTGATTGAGCTTGTCATATCGTGGCCATTGGTAAGTGTGCTCCAGGTTATAAATAGTACATGTCCGAGGCTGCAGCAGCTATTTTTTGACTTCAGGTGTTTTTCAACCCTCGCAAGTGAAAGATCCAGGTTTATTTTTAGCCTTTCCCGTTTTAGCGCTTCACAGAGGGAGACTGTGGGATGTGTGGAAGGGAGGGGGATGGGTACAAGGATGGATCTCAGTGCAGCCCTCTGGGTAGAAAAGGATAGAGTAATAGAGGGAGGTCTCGGCAACCCAGCTAACCTCAAATGCCACATGCACACAATGGTTAGAGCACAGAAACACAGTAGGGATCACTCAGAAGGGCTGGGCTTGTGCCTTTTTACAGCCAGCATTATAATCAAGCTCTCCTCGGGACAGCATTTTAACAACAAGGCATGATTGAGAAATAAGAATGAGGAACAAAAAAAGCAGAAAACTTCTTCTTGTTCTTCCTTTTTGTCGCCGTGTTTTCAGGACCCATTACCGATTGGCATATCTGGTCCCTTGCGCATGGAACAAGTTGCGTTACCGTAGCAACCTCTGGGCCGCGAAGTGAAATTCACGTTTATTTTTAGGCACAGCTCATGCGGTGTGTATGCACTATGAGGTTAAAGTGTGCGCTGATTCCCTACATTATGTATCGCAGCGCTGCTGCTATGACATTTTACAATCAGAGAGGCGAATTCAGTTCTTTTTGTGTGCATATAAAGCTATATTGTAGTATATTTGCCATTAAATAATTTACATATTTTAAAGCATCTTAATTATGTCAATCGAGAACATATTATGCAGGAATGCATGCATATGGACAAATTATTGGTATTGGAAATACACATTCCATCGTGAGATTAGGAACAAGCCTGCCATCAGCACTGGAAAAGTGCTTTTTAATTTTAATTTAGTCAAATTTGCTTCAAAAACACTTTTGTTTCCGCTTACGTTTCAACAACAGAAGCTGCATGGCCATAACACAGTCCTGCTTTTAAAAGACCTTCTTAAAATTTATATACAGGTAGTTTTTATTATTTTTTATTCTACCCTGCCTTTCATTATTTAGTGCTACTGTGCCAGTATTGATATTTGGCAGGCGAGAAAGGCTTCAGCAGTGGGAATGCTAAGACAGTCCAGAGAATTTGGCATTTCTCCATCACCGTGCAAGTTATCACCTTACTGTAAGCAGATCGTCATTACATGAAACTATTATACTCCCATAAAGGGACACAGAAGCATGGAAGAACGTCTTTATAATATGACCGAGACAGCCTTGTGTGAGAATACCTTTATGGAATAAACCAGCTAAGTCTCGAAGTCTGTTATTCTTCTGTCCAGAAAAGAAATAGATAAATTAATGTTGAAGTTAAAAATCATCCACATGAACGTGAACTCTTTGGGCTGTATGTGATAAATACAGTCACTAGGGACATAGGGAAAATACTCGTGTTCAGAGTTGGGTTCCACACACGCTTAAGTCAATTTTCTTGCCGCCACATTCAGATTATGCAAATTACCTGCGTGCTTGCAAGATTTTTCTTAAGTAGAATTGTCCAAAACCGGGTATTTCAATATCGCCAAGACCACTGCCTTTAAACCCAAGCACTTGATTTCAAACCCAACAGCAACTGGGGTAGAAAATGCAGACTAAAGAAGCCTATCTATTATTTTCCCTGTAATGTCAAATGTAATATGAGCTTGTTATATTACATTTGATATTACATAATGTACATTTAACATTGTACATTGAAAAAATAAATACACCCTATGGAAATTGTTGGCTTTTTCGACATATTTGGACAAGCAAACATTTGCTCATCTTTGAAACAGTGCCTGTTAATGAAGTTGATATACTTGAACAAAACAACAAGGAAAATTAGGTTTCAGTCATTTATTCTACAGAAATATCAATATATGTGATATTCTTCTGTGGAAAAATTAAGTACACCCTTAAGTACACGCCTCAGAAGATAATATTTCTCCCTTTAGCAGAATTAACTTTTTGTTTTGCATAATTGTCCACCAGTCTCTGACATCTGCTTGCTGGAATTATTGACCACTCTTCCATGCAATATTCTTTCAGTTGCAAGAGGTTTCTTCCATGTACTGCCCGTTTCAAACTTTTCAGTGGGATTCAAATTCAGGCTTTGACTAGGCCATTCCATAACCCTTAATCTCTCCTTTTTGATCCATTCCACTGTGGATTTGCTAGTGTGCTTTGGATTATCATCCTGTTGAACGGTCCACTTTCAGTACAACTTCAACTTTTGGACAGATGGCCTCACATTATCTCCAAGCACTCTTTGGTATGATGCAGAATTCATAATTGAATCAAGCTGTCCAGTCCCTGAGGCAGCGAAGCAACCCCAAACCATAACAATTCCACCGCCGTGCTTCACAGTTCCTATGAGGTGTTTCTCCTGAAAAGCTGTCCTTGGTCTGTGCCAAACATGTCTGCTGTTACTGTGGCCAAAAACAACTGTATCTTTGATTCATCTGTCCAGAGCACTTTGTTCCAAAAGGTCTGGTCTTTGGCTACATGTTCATTTTGCAAACTGTAGTCTTGTTCCAATGTTCTTTTTAGACAGCAAAGGGGTTTTCCTGGCACGCCTCCCATGCTGGTCAAATTTGTGCATTCCTTTTCTGATTGTAGAATGCACTTTGACACCAACTGTTGTAAGACTTACTAGCAGATCCTGTGAGGAAATTTTGTGTCTTTTTGCATCAAATGCCAGTCGTTTGAAATCTGTACCATTTGTAGATGCTTTTCCTTACAGTGGAATGATGCATTTCATATCATTTGGAGATCTTTGAAAATCCCTTGTCAGACTCATAGGCATGCACAACCTTGTTTCTGAAGGCCTTACAGAGCTCTTTAGATCTTGGCACGATGATACCACCCACCTCTATAACAAAGGGAACACCAGGCACTAGATATGACAAGTTAAAATAAGACAGGTTCCACCTGCACTCCCTAAGCATGTTCTGATCACTGATACCCAATCGTGTACTTACTTTTTCCATGTGACTGATGTGATTGATTTTTTGTTCATTTAAATTGCGAAAATTACTACAAAATGCCAATTTTCTGCATCATTTGATTGTTTCTGAGTGCAATGCCTTTATTAATAGACACTGTTTAAAAGAGGATCAAATGTTTGTTTGCCAAGTATGTCGAAAAACAATTTGACATGGGGTGTACTTATTTTTTCACATGACTGTGTTACGTATTACATGTACACATTACATATTTCATTTGATATTACTTGCTGTAATATAAAAGCAGGAGACAATTTTAACCTGAACCATTAAAAAGACTAAAATCCGGATCCTGAATCCAAGCATTGAAAGAAACATCTAATAGCAGTCAGGCGTATTGTTAATACTTTGCTGCACGAATAGTTCTAATTGAAATTAATTCGTGCAAATTTGATTTAACAATATGGCTTTTACCATAATTATTCAGCAGATGAGAAAATAGCACTTGATCCAGCACACGCATTATTTTTTTAATTTTATTTTTTCTACATTGTGTTCCAACAGTTACTTACACATGAGATACTAAACCGAGGTCATGAAATCATAATGTATACATGGACATAGGCTGTTTATGAGGCGCTATTCTCTATTTTTAGGCTTAATTAATAAAATGATGTTTTTGTTCATATGGCCCTATTATCCTGTCACTCTGAATACAGTCCCTAATTTGGATTTCCTGCACTTAATGGTGAAAACGAAAACAATTGTTATGACATTTACAAATGTCAGGACAAGCTGGAAAGACCAGCAAGGGAATAAAATGAAGACGTTTAACACCAGTAGATCTGCCTGAATGAAACATTCTGGTGCAGCAAGAAGATGTGTTTTAATTTGTATGACACTTTCAGTAGCTCTAAGAAAAAGAGTGCATTGCATTGAGAATGTTACTACTTATGTGGTTGCAGTCGCAGATGGCGAAACTTTGAATGCATCGTCTGGGGCGTTCAAGTAACCTATGCATTGATCATATGACACCGTATATATGGCATGTTTTTTTCGTATGGATTATACCAGATGCACTAGATTTGAAAGCCCTGCACATGTTCTCGTTGGATTCGTAGTTTTCGATCGCTGAATACGATATTCATAAGCACATATCTGAAAGTGCGTTGATTTCAGATACAACAGCACTTGTGGTTTTTTTTTTTTTGACTATTCATTAAATGTGATTTAAAAATGTCTTTCTTATTTTAATTAGACTAATTAGTCACCCGTGGCATAAAAGCCTTTTTTTTCTCCGACAAGAGCCGATCCAGAAATTCCTCTGGGGGTTTTAATGGCTTAGTTAGACTGCTTTCTCTGTGTGAATGTGTACGCGACTAAATAATATTCCTTTTTACAGGCATTCAGAATTGTGATGCACACGCACTTTTATTTAGAACTTGATATATCCTACAAGGGTCAAACAGACAGGATTGTAACACATGGAAGCCAGAAGCAGTCGGGTATAAACATGGCATATTTTATGTAGGCTATTCCAGGAATTATAGTGAAGTAGCATGGATTAGATGGCATAGCAGTCAATGCTTGACGTATAGGAACTAAAAACCAGCAATAGACAACACATTCGATGGATAATTTGATTAACGTTTGGTGCATTTCCATCAGGTATTCGAAAGATACAACACCTAGAACTCAAACTGTAAAAGGAAGGGCAAATGGAGCACAAACATCTGTTCCTTGACTTGTAGGATAACACCTTTGCAGAGACACCTTGCAAAAAATTTGTTCATATGCACAAGCTAAGGACATAAAAATGGGACTAATTATGAGGAACAGGATCAAGAATCGTGATCAAGGAGTGTAGACAAAATGTAGAAAAGCAGGAAAGATATAGTGACAGTACGGTTCTATGATAAAGGTACAGTTTAAAAAATAATAATAAAAAAAAAAAAGAGAGAAAAGCCTGAATAAATATTCTGAATCTGGGGTCAGTCAACAGGACACCTAAACCCATGGTTCTCAAAAATGGGTTCCAGGAACCCATTCAGTTAAGCATAGTCACAAGATCCTTTTTTTGTTTGTTTGTTTATTTAAAGCTTTTTTTTAAATGACTCAGAATCTTGTACTTGATTTATCGTGGTCCATTACAGATGATAATGATCTGCTTGGTTAAGATAGCTTGCTCACCTCTTTCCCTACATTTGCTGTGTGTACTTATTACCTTTATAAATGCGTAATAATCATATTGCTTCGCAGGAAACTCTGCAAATCAGTGTTGGATTAAATGCCTCTGTGACTGCATAAAGCTGCCACTTTGGGGCTGTTGGTTCATTTGAAGCGGCTTCCTGCGTTAATTTGTGTAATTAAGGAGCCAAAAGGCTCAGGGGCTTTGCGGCAAGAGATGATTATGTCCTCCACAGGACCCCTCCCAGAACCACATCCATCGCCCTAATTAATAGTCAGGGCTATTCGGCGTCAGTTCTATCTGGTGTAAATTTGTATGTGGCGCCGGGTCAGGTGACCCTCGCTGATTCCAAACCTGTTCCGTGCAACAGAAAACAAGCTGTCCTGCTGTGAGGCCACACGGCTACTTTCTGTGCGTCGGGGACACTTCCACTGCTGAAAAAGCTCTGTGTATTGGTATGCTTCTCAACCACACCATTAGTCTTAGCACTGCTCACTAACAATGTCAGTCCATACAGGGTTTCGTGGCGTTTTTTTTTTTTTATTTTGCTGCAGCTTTTTTCAAAATTTGCCATGCAATTTGCAGAGGGATTTTTTTTGTGGAAAACTATTTGAATGGGCGAAATTGCAATTGCACAAAATTGTTTTGCACGGTCTTTCACAGTGATGGTTGTTGGTAAATGAGACCTTTTAGCTGTACACGTGTTTGACGCATGTGAATCGAAGGGGGCCTTGGCTGAATGCGTGTTGTGATGACGTCATACGACGCGCCTTGGCCATAATCTGCGGAAAATCTGCATTCATTTTGAAAAATTGCGAGCTCCTGCGAATATTTAAACAAATTCCTGAAGTGACTGTCTGTTACACCACAAAGCAAGATCATGTAGAAAAATCAGTAAAGGAAGTAATCTGAAGCCGAGACCATGGTTTCTCTTAATGTTCAATAACTTGAATGAAACAGTGTTGTGCCATCTCCTGACACCAAGCACCAAAATCTCATTAAGTGTACAATTGGATAATATGGGCTTGCTTGTGTGAAGCTTGTGGGTTATTACAAATCAAAATTTTTCATGCTTTGTAGTTTCTCACAGCAGATCCGATCATATCATTTAATCTGATATAGAGATAGAGTATATAAACTCACCGGCCACTTTATTAGGAACGCGTGTACCCCTGCTTGTTCATGCAGTTATCCAACTGTGGTTTAAGAAGAATAAAACAATTTGGGATGTGATGCTCTAGGAAAACAAACTTCAAGGTGGTAACAGTAACTCTGCTTTTCATCAGGTTGGACCACAGCAGTCCACCAAAGTGTTTACTTACACTTTTATCAGCCACATATACCAGCCCAGTTATTTAATTTCCATTTTGATTTGAATCAGAATTTTAACAGATGATATTTTCCCTTTCCTATCAACTGTCATAAGTGATAGTGTCTCTCTCTCTCTCTCTCTCTCTCTCTCTCTCTCCACACACACACACACACACACACACACACACACACACACACACACACTCTCATAGCCATTTCCCCTGGCATTTCCCCTGTCTAAAATGCACTGTGCGCCAACTGAATTCAATTTGTTCAAGACAGTCATGGCTGAGCTGCCTTTCCCAAGCAGCAGGGCAGCCTGTGGCCCCGGATGAGTTTCCTTCAAGGTCAGATGATGCTGTTTACAAGGCGAGAGAGCAAGGGATATAGAGGAGAATTTTCTCTTTTTGAGATATGACTGGCACACATATGCAGTTTGACTCTAAAGATAGGATGAGAGGATAAGTAGTTTGTCACAGAAGCAGTGTTCTTTACTCATCCAACTCACTAAATGGTCTAAGTGACTATTAAAACAATATAACTGTACATATAATTTTAAAGACATTTCACCACCTATACCACTGCGTTCAGTAACTTCGACGATGACATTAGGGATTAATTAGCTTGTACTTGTAAACATTTCAACCCTTGTGATTGTAAGCTTGTGTAATGAGCATGGAAGAAAACCTCTGTTTAAAATGGTACTTCTGTCAGAGCGTCAGTTCTAGAAAATTAATCAACATCAGGTTACAAGTAGCAAACCACAACCTGCCAAGCCTGTGTTTGAAATGCGCATTAGTAGGCTACGTATGTATCTTAAGTTAAAATAAATCTACCGATCTGTAGGGTATTCCAGTTTTTGCAATCTTTAACTGTCCAGTTTTGGTGAGGCTGTGCCCACTGTACTGTACAGTAGTTACCTTGATGTTCGGTGTACTGTGTGGTATGATATGCTTTTCCGCTCACCATGGTTGAAAAGAGTGCTTATTTGTGTCAGCCTTTGTGTCAGCTCAAACCAATTCAATTCAATTTGATTTGTATAGCACTTTTAACAATGGACATTGTCTCACAGCAGCTTTACAGAAACATATAAATAAAGGATACAGATTTTAAGTGTGTGAATTTTTCCTCCGCAAGACGGTGGCGAGGAAAAACTCCCTAAGATGATATGAGGAAGGGAACCCATCCTCATCTGGGTAACAACAGATAGTGTGAAAGTAAAAGAAAGTTCATTATGGGTTTTTTTTTATATGAAGTCTGTTTGTTGAGCTAGTCCACTGTTCACCAAAGGAGACCTGAGTGCAGTCTGTCCATTCCTTCTGACCTCTCTCAACAAGACATTTTCATTTAGTTTTTCTGTTTTTGCTAAATTCTGGGTAAACACTAGAGACTGTTATGCGTGACAATCCCAGGAGATCAGCAGTTTCTGTAATACTCAAACTAGCCTGTTTGGCAGCAACAACCATGTCACAGTCAAAGTCGCTGAGATCACATTGTTTTTCTCCAATCTGATGTTCGTCTCATTCAAGTTTTTTTTTTTTGTTGTTGTTGTTTACTTCTGCAGTAGCGTGGGATGGAGAGTTTTTTTCCCCTGATGAGCTTTGATATTAAAGGGGAGTTCACCTATCTTCTGCTCCAGGCAACCAGCTTGGCAACAGCTAATCTCCTTTTGTTTAAAGGAGAAGTGCTTCTAGCAGTAATGCCCAGACTCGCATTTGGCTGTACAGAATAGGCTTTTGGTTTTAATTTGTTTCATTGTTAACACACAATGATAAAAATGGGCAATTATGTCAATCTTTTATCTTGTATATTTATGGTTTCCGAGTTGGCATAAACTTCTTATTGAATGAGATTATTTCATTCATTCAGATCTATAATGTGTTATTTTAGTGTTCCCTTTATTTTTTTGAGCAGTGTATTTAATAACACTTTCACTTATGCGTTAAAAATAGAGATTGTTTCATCAAAGGATTCATATAGGCCACTGTCCTCATGCAAAAGGCAGCTTGATATGTCATTGCACAGCTCTTTCCTGGAGGTTTCCTGCCATCTGTCACTGCTGCGCATGACTGCCTAGTGACCTATAGCCAATGATGAGAATATCCGTGCTTCAGAGGGCAGCTATGAAAAACTACTGTCCAGAATTAAGCAGCGTTGTTTCATCTTTTAGATTGTGGAATTTCACATTCCCTTAATTGAGGGTGTTTATTAATGACACTCAAGTCATTTATAAATAGGAAAGAAACATGTGGGATTAGTTCAGCTCCAAAACTGATGTTATAGACCTCAAAAAAGTCCATGGTGGAAATCCTTTAAATGAGAAAGAAGATACATTGCATGATTTCTCACTGAAGTCCAGATTAGGGATTGTTATAGGACAGGACATTCATAGTACATGACATACAGTGTTCTGTCACTTTGGGTCTTGATTTAAAAAATTATGTGCCATGGTCCATTTCCTCCATTAAATTTAATGTTAGAATATACACTCACTGGCTAGTTTATTCAGAAACCCTGTACACCTGTGCATTCATGCAATTATCCAATCATCTAATCATGAGCAAGCTGCATAATGAATAAAATCATGCTGATACAGGTCAAGAGCTTCAGTTAAAGTTCACACCAATCATCAGAATGAAAAGGAAAAAGTGATGTCTGTGACTTTGACTGTGTGGCATGGTTGTTGGTGCCAGATGGTCTTGTTTGAGTATTTCAGAATCTGCTTATCCTGGGATTTTGACACAACAGCCTCAAGAGTTTACACAGAATGGTGTGAAAAACAAAAAAAAAACCCATCATGTCAGCTTCAGTTCTGCAGATGAAAATGGCTTGTTGAAGAAAGAGGTCAGAGGAGTATGACCAGACTGGTTTGAGCTGACAGGGAGGCTACGGTAACTCACATAACCACTCTTTTCCACTGTGGTGAGCAGAAAAGCATCTCTGAACTCAGGACATGTCAAATGTTGTGCAGATGGGCTACAAAACTAGAAAACCGAGGGTTAGGGTTCCAATCTTCAGGTGACAAATGTGGATTCCGCCTGAGTTGAATTCTTGTTTCAGAATAACTCCAGATGCATAATTCACAGCTTAGTGGAACAACATGAAACGTCACACTGTGCATAATGTAGTGTGGATGTTGGAGTAATCATTCCTATTTGGTGGGAATGATCATAATGTGAACGCTGGCTTTGTTTTTGAGATCCAAACCACTATCCAGAACACAAAAAATTCTTGAAATGGATTAGTGGTATAATGATGTACTGCTATGTCAGTTTGTCATTGTGAGGAAATCTGAAATATTTATACCACTAACAATACGCCAGAATAGAACATTGAAGCACATGACAATGATCTTTCAGCTGTTTGCATACAAAGATACTATACACCACCATAACGTTAAAACCACTGGCAGGTGAGGTGAATAACATTCATTGTCTCATTACAATGGCACCTGTCAAGGGTTGGGATATATTAGGCAGCAAGTGAATAGTCAGTTCTTGAAGTTGATGTGTTGGAAGCAGGATCTGAGTGACTTTGACAAGGAATAAATCATGATGGCTAGACGACTGGGTCAGAGCATCTCCAAAACGGCAGGTTCTCATGAGCATCAAAACTGGACCATGGAGCAATGGAAGAATGTGGCCTGGTCTAATGTATCATGTTTTCTTTTACATCATGTTGGTGGCCAGGTGCATGTGCATTGCTTTCCTGGGGAAGCGATTGTACCAGGATGCACTATGGGAAGAAAGCAAGCCGGCAGAGACAGTGTGATGCTCTGGGCAATGTCCTGCTGGGAAACCTTGGGTCCAGGCATTCACGTGGATGTTACTTTGACACGTACCACCTACCTAAACATTGTTGCAGACCAAGTACACCCCTTCATGGCAACGGTATTCCCTAATAGCAGTGGCCTCTTTCAGGATAATGCCACACTACAAAAATAGTTCAGGAATGACAAAAAGACAAAGAGTTCAAGGTGTTGACTTGGCCTCCAAATTTCCCAGATCTCAGTCTGATCAAGCATCTGTGTGATGTGGACAAACAATCTGATCCATGGAGGCCCCACCTTACAACTTACAGAACTTAATTGGATCTGCTGCTAACATCTTGGTGCTTGATACCACAGCACACCTTCAGAGGTTTTGTGGAGGCCATGCCTCGACAGGTCAGAGCTGTTTTGACGGCACAAGGGAGACCTGCACAAAGTTAGGCAGGTGGTTTTAATGTTATGGCTGATCAGTGTACAGTTACAATCAAAATTATTCAACCCTCATTGTAAATCAGGTTTATTGTCAAAGTTTACAGACTTTCAGCTGTTTGCAATGGAACAAAAGCAATAATAATAGTTCAACACAACAAATTCTTCAAGTGGTTTCCCAAATTCAACTGAAAATGCAACTTATAATGATTTCTCCAGTTTCAAAATTATTCAGCCCCTTCATGGCAAGCATCTTTACCACTTAGTAGAGCCCCCTTTTGCTGTTATGACCTGCTGCAAACGAGATGCATAGCTTCTGGCAGCGTTACTGAGGAATCTTAGCCCTTTCCTCAAGAGCATTGGCCTCCAGTTTAGTAATATTCTTGGGTTTGCGTGCTGCAACCACAGTCTTCCAGGACTCCATCTGCAATCAAGCCTTGGTGAAATTTGAGGTATGCTTGGGATCATTGTCCTGTTGGAAGGTCCAATGACGCCCAAGCTTCAGCTTCCTCACAGACAGTATGACGTTCTCTCCTAGAATTTCCTGGTACTTCACTGAATCCATCTTGCCTTCCACAAGCTGCAAGTTTCCAGTGCCAGAGGATGCAAAGCAGCCCCAGAGCATCACCAAGTCACCACCATGCTTGACTGTGGGCAGAATGTTCTTTCTTTATTCTTCTTCCTCCAGACATACCGCTGATCCATCGTGCCGAAACGCTCCAGTTTTGTTTCATCGCTCCACAGAACCGAATCCAAAAACTTCTATGGCTTATTTTATATGATTTGGTGCCGACTTTTTTGGGTCAGTAATGGTGTATGTCTTGGAGTTCTGGCATGTAAACCTTTGTTTAGTACGCACCTTACAGTGCTCACTGAAACCTCAGTGCCTGTTGCCACCAAGTCTTGCTGCAGATCTTTTGCAACCTTTTCCACAACCTGCCTCCTCAGAAATCTGCTTGCATCCGTTGATAGCTTCCTTTTCCTGCCCTGTCCCGGTATTTCATGTATTCTCTGCTCTTAGCCAGTTCAGGTATTTCATGTGTTCCAGCTCAAGCACACCTGGTGAAACTAATGAAGCCCTTGATAATTTGCATCAGGTGTGCTTGAGACAACAACTGTTTTTCATATTTGTGCTGTTGTGAGGGATTCTATTCAGGGGGTTGAATAATTTTGAAACTGGAGAAATTTGGGGAAACCACTTGAAACATTCGTTGTGTTGAACTATTTCAATTACTTTTGTTTGATTCGTTCATTGCAAACAGCTCAAAGTCTGTAAATTTTGACAATACACCTGATTTGCAAGGGGGGTTGAATAATTTTGATTACAACTATATATATATATATATATATATGTATGTCATAGTTGCAATGTTATCAGGTTATGTATACACCTGTGTATATATATAACATAGTTGCAGTGTTATCAGGTTGTGTATACACCTGTGTATATATATAACATAGTTGCAGTGTTATCAGGTTGTATATACACCTGTGTGTATATATATAACATAGTTGCAGTGTTGTCAGGTTGTATATACACCTGTGTGTATATATATAACATAGTTGCAGTGTTGTCAGGTTGTATATACACTTCAACTCCTGATATGAAAGATGTGTACATATCTTTTGTTGGCAAAATGCCAGTGCTGTTTTATTTTGGGCCGCAGTATTTCCTTAGTGCCTCCGGGCTTTCCGTGTCTGAGTCCTAGAAAAGTGCAAAACTTCGCCCGCATCACCATAAAGGTGACATTTCTGACAGGTTTCTTTCAATTTCTTGCAGTTTTCACAGCAGTGTTGACATTCTCAACACATTCTCATACATTCACTGTCTGTTTGAGTCGAAGTCAAAGCGTGCTGAACTTTTCATTTGAGGTTGCTTTAAAGACATTGGATTTGGAAGTCTGAATTTGTGTGTCAACCCTTCCACGTTTAAAGCATAATCATATATTACATGCAGCTTTTAAAGTTTCATCTTGATTATAATTGCAGCGAGAACATCATCCATCAGCTTGATTTAGAAATGTCATAAGCTGACCACCAAATGATGTGTTACCGGAAACCTCACTGTCTCGCATCTGTGTGAATGTACTATAAGTAGTCTTCTCTCTCTCTCTCTCTCTCTCTCTCTCTCTCTCTCTGTCTCTGTCTCTGTCTCTATCTCTCTGCAGCTGGAAGGTGATGAGGAGCAGAAGCGTTTTGACGAAGGAGAACTGCGGTACCTTCAAAACAAGGAGAAGAGACTGGCGGAGAAGGAGCAGAAACAATGACGCCCCTCCGTACATGAGCATAATATGATCGTCTAGCAGAATATTTCAGTAGAACATTGTCCAACGTCTTAGTTAAAAAAAAAAACAAGCCTCTCTTATCCTATGTAGCTGAGTGGATGAAAAGGGGGAAAAATATTTTACGTACGTCCACGTTTGTTGTTTCGCTGCTGCATACCAAAGCACCTTGTGTATGTAGATATTCATTGGAACAGAGTATTATATTATATAAATCTTAAGTCTGAAGAGATCTATTTATGAAGTGCTTCGATCATTCTGTGTAATAATAAAAAATGATGCACTAATAAAAACTTGCACGTGTAATTCTAATACAATTTGGAGTGATGGTAATGGCCTGCCAATCATTTATACAACTCCAATAAATAAGGGATAAAACATAAAGTGTTCTGTTACAGGAAAATAATCAACGAATGGGTGGTGTGGTGTGGCCTGACTGTTTTGCTTATACAACCGCAGTTTGACAACAATTCCATTTTATATTTATTAAGGTAAATATTTCACGGGTTAATGCTCTGGTATGTAAGTGAGACATAAGTTCCTGTTATCACTTATGTTATAGTAGCTATCAGCAGACGTTCTCTCAACAGCTTCTCGTTCAATATTTGTTTCTGTAGAGACGATAATATACTAGATCTAATATAAACCTCTGGCAGGCAGTATTAGTGTACCAGGTGCTTTTATGCTAGCATTTCATGTAATGCCACACTCTATTGTAACTGCCTTTTGGAAGACAGAATAGGGGACTGTCTACATTAAAGAGAGGTGTTTCATTTGCTGTGCATATCGGTTGCAGTAACTGTGAAGGAAGCAAGGGATTAACATTTCATTTTAATAAAGAGGATCATCGCCACAAAGAGCGACCGCTGGACCCCTACAGAATGCTTCCGACTGTGTAATGAGTGCTTTAGTTCAGGTCAAGATGCTAGTAAGTTAATGCTATCCTGCATATATGTTGTGTTAAAAGATCATGCTGAAGCAAAATGATTTCTGAATCATGTGAAATAATTTTTCTCCATTCACAAATATTCACAAACTGATGAGTTTATCTACAGTGGTGTGAAAAAGTGTTTGCCCCCTTCCTCATTTCCTGTTCCTTTGCATGTTTGTCACACTTAAGTGTTTCGGAACATCAAACCAATTTAAACAATAGTCAAGGACAACACAAGTAAACACAAAATGCAATTTGTAAATGAAGGTGTTTATTATTAAAGGTGAAAAAAAATCCAAACCATCATGGCCCTGTGTGAAAAAGTGATTGCCCCCTAAACCTAATAACTGGTTGGGCCACCCTTAGCAGCAACAACTGCAACCAAGCGTTTGCGATAACGTGCAATGAGGCTTTTACAGCGCCCTGGAGGAATTTTGGCCCACTCATCTTTGCAGAATTGTCCTAATTCAGTCACATTAGAGGGTTTTCGAGCATGAACGGCCTTTTTAAGGTCATACCACAACATCTCAATAGGATTCAGGTCAGGACTTTGGCTAGGCCACTCCAAAGTCTTCATTTTGTTTTTCTTCAGCCATTCGGTGGTGGACTTGCTGGTGTGTTTAAGATCATTGTCCTGCTGCAGAACCCAAGTTCGTTTCAGCTTGAGTACATGAACAGATGGTCGGACATTCTCCTTCAGGATCTCTTGGTAGACAGCAGAATTCATAGTTCCTTTTATCACGGCAAGTCTTCCAGGTCCTGAAGCAGCAAAACAGCCCCAGACCATCACACTACCACCACCATATTTTACTGTTGGTATAATGTTCTTTTTATGAAATGCAGTGTTCCTTCTACGCCACATATACTTGGACACACACCTTCCAAAGAGTTCCACTTTTGTCTCATCCGGTCCACAGAATGTTGTCCCAAAAGTCTTGGGGATCATCAAGATGTGTTGTGGAGAATTGAGACGAGCTTTGATGTTCTTTTTGCTCAGCAGTGGTTTTCTCCTTGGAACTCTGCCATGCAGCCCACTTTTGCCCAGTCTTTTCCGATGATGGTGGAGGCATGAACGCTGACCTTAACTGGGGGCAAGTGAGGCCTGCAGTTCTTTGGACGTTGTTGTGGGGTCTTTTGTGACCTCTTGGATGAGTCGTCGCTGCGCTCTTGGGGTAATTTTGGGCCCGGCCACTCCTGGGAAGGTTTACCACTGTTCCATGTCTTCGCCATTTGTGGATAATGGCTCTCACTGTGGTTCGCTGGATTCCCAAAGCTTTGGAAATGGCTTTATAACCCTTTCCAGACTGATAGATCTCAATTACTTTCTTTCTCAATTGTTCCTGAATTTCTTTGGGTCTCGGCATGATGTGTGGGTTTTTTTAAGGATCTTCTGGTGGACCTTACTGTGTCAAGCAGCTCCTATTTAAGTGATGCCTTGATTGTGAACAGGTGTGGCAATAATCAGGCCTGGGTGTGGCTAGAGAAATTGAACTCAGGTGTGGACAACCACAGTTATAGTATGTTTTAACAGGGGGCAATCACTTTTTTTACACAGGGCAATGATGGTTTGGATTTTTTTTCACCTTTAATAATAAACACCTTCATTTACAAATTGCATTTTGTGTTTACTTGTGTTGTCCTTGACTATTGTTTAAATTGGTTTGATGTTCCGAAACACTTAAGTGTGACAAACATGCAAAGGAACAGGAAATGAGGAAGGGGGCAAACACTTTTTCACACCACTGTAGTTATCCATCCTTCCATTTTCCATACCACTTATCCTATACAGGGTCGTAAGGAAGCCTGGAGCCTATCCCAGGGAACTCGGGGCACAAGGCAGGGGACACCCTGGACAAGGAGCCAATCCATCACAGGGCACAATCGCACACACATTCACACACTACGAACAATTTGGAAATGCTAAGCAATCATGAATCGACACATACTGACCGGGGCCAGGGTTAGGGGTTCGATTCCCACTGCTGCCCTGTGTGTACGGAGTTTGCTTGTTGAAACCTCTGTGCTGTAGGATATAGGATGTTGGCATGGATTTGATCATTTGAATAGCTTCTTTTGTTTTTTTTAACTTACTCAGTGATCCTTTTTAATTATTACGGTGTTCTATCATTCTTAATCAATATGGTAATCAACACTGATGGTGCTAAAACATTGTCAGAACAAGTTTTACAATAGCAAATAGCTCTCGCACTCTTATGTGGGAGATGGCGAGTTTAAATCCTGAAGACGCCACCGCTATCAGTGTTCCAGCTATCAATATAATAACTCATCCTACCTCAGCTGATGATTGATGAATCTCATGTTCTTAAATCAGATCTAAACACACATGGAGGTTAGAAATATAAAAGAGATTTATTTTGTAGTCATTATTCATCACTGTGTAATACATTAAAAATGCTTTTTAGATCAATTCTGTAAAAATAAAATGGCCGCAAGACTTGGCAGCAGGGGTTAAATTACAGTAATTATGGCAATTAAACTTCTGGGGAAATACCCATGAACTTAAAAAAAATGATAAAACAGGGGCACATGGAATCAGAAGTGAAGCACATGTATGAAAATGATTTGGCAGGAGATCGGGGGTCATGGATATTTAATAGATAGTCTATTTTCCTGACTATTTTATTCCAACTGACACCAGTGTATTTGTAAGCAGATGCTAATATGCTAATAATATACCTTGACACTGTTATGTGTAGTCAAGTAATGCAGTAATTATGCTTCCCTAAAAAGCCGCATCTGTCCACAAGGGACAAATTAACTAAATCATTTATTACCTGCATAAATGTGAGCAAGTGAACTCCCACGTAGCAATTATCTCAGACTGAGAGTTCTGGTGAAAGAGCCCAGCTGACAAAGGCTTCATCAGCTGCGGCCTTTTATGATGAGTACAGAAGGATGTTCCCGATGAAGGACTAAAAGCTACATAGTTACAATTATTTTACTTTCTAACACCACAAGTGTTAAAATTTGCTGATGTGTACACGCTTGACAAGATTAGCATCCTAACCAGCTAGTGCTTAAACAGTGTTACTGTTTACTGATTAAACAGTGTTACTTCAGTTAATGATATTATATACACAGTACTGTGCAAAGGTTTTAGGCACATGTAAAGAAATGCTGTAGAGCAAAGATAATAATCAAAAATAATGAGATGAAATCTTTCTACATTAAAAAATATATATACCATAAAGAGCAGTAAACAGTAGTAAATGAAACAAAGTCAGTATTTGGTGTGAGAACATTTTATTAAATAAAAATAGTTATTAGCTATATTATTAAATAGAATTATTGCAATTTTATAAGGAAATGAGCTGTAAGAATGGTTCTTCTGGAGACTTGTCGCAGTTGCTTCTTATTTTTGCAGAAAATCCAGCAGCCTTCATCTTGTTTTATTGTGTGAAAAGTGTCTCTTGCCACTTAATACGCTGTTTTCTTTACCTGCATACAAACATTTTTCTGTAACATTTAATTTTCTGCTAGAAAACTAATGTTTGGAAATCTAAAATGTTTATATAATATCAAACATCAAAATAATATCATATATATATATATATATATATATATATATATATATATATATATATATATATATATATATATATATATATATATATATATATATATATATAGGGGCGCACGGTGGCTTAGTGGTTAGCACTTTCGGAGTTTGCATGTTCTCCCCGTGCTGCGGGGGTTTCCTCCCCCAGTCCAAAGACATGCATGGTAGGCTGATTGGCGTGTCCAAAGTGTCCGTAGTGTATGAATAGGTGTGTGAGTGTGTATGTGATTGTGCCCTGCAATGGACTGGCACCCTGTCCAGGGTGTACCCCGCCTTGTGCCCGATGATTCCTGGGATTGGCTCCAGGTTCCCCGTGACCCTGAAAAGGAGTAAGCGGTAGAAGATGGATGGATGGATATATATATATATATATATATATATATATATATATATATATATATATATATATATATATATATATATATATATATATATATATAGTAATATTAATAATATCCAAAGGTTCAGACCGTCACGTATCGTCAGTGAATAAATGAATGAATTTTACGGTATTCATTTGACCTTTGTGGGCTGAGGACCAGTGCCCCAGGCCCGAGCCACCCAGAACACGTACTAGAATTGCAGTGGGATTTGAAGAGAAATAATGGAGAAGATGAAATTATTGGTGTTTATTATTAGTACGAGTTCTATATTGGATTATATAAACAATTTGAAATGATGCATATTTAATTCACATTCTTTCTCATAGAGCATGTTTGATTTAGTTTACCCCTACGTGTTAATTAATACATTATCTAACAAACATAGTTAAGGTAAGCTCTTCATTCGTTCGTGATTAGTACATGCCTTAACTCATCCTTAGTTCATATTTAAGTACGTTTTAATTCAGGTATTAGTGCATGATTATTCCTGTAGTGTTATTGTAAAGTGTTACCTTTTGATTTAATGATTCTTGAAAACCTAATCTCATAATTGAAACAAATTTAAATTAGTCAGGTTTGTTAAATACTGCAAATGTTATACATATTCATGTGCAAATCTGTTTTGCTTTTTAAAAATAATTATTAACAATTACCATTCATTTAAAGGTTAGCTGTTCACTGAATTATTTGCAGTGTAATTATACTACTATAAAACGGATTCTCTGAAAAACAATGAAATTTTTATTATTTTCTTTTCTGCTTTTCTCTTTCTTTGTTGTAACTCAAAAACTCATGTCTACTCCTTAGCCAGTTTTGCCCACAGATGACATCAATTACATATAATAATGTAATTATAGTATTTTCAGTGATACTGAAACCCATGATCTGAACCATTTGTGTCGTTGCTGATAGACATGTATTTTGCCATGTCTTTAAATAGAGCATCTCTAATGGTAAGAGGGGAAAAAAAGACTGTTTCATCCTGGAGTGAACTTTAAAATACTGTTACAAGATTGGACAAGAGGGATGATAATAAACTATTCGAGACACACTGGGTCGACAAGGTTAATACAAAAGGCAGCATTGTGTTTATAGTGAAATGAAGCAGGCTGCAATAATCATTTCTGTAGCAGCACTTTTGAATTTGAGTTCAAAGTCTGAATCTGCTTCACATACAAATGATTAGAAGATCAAAATAGGGTGTTCATAATAAAGTGTGTTAGAGAACCATCCATCCATCCATTTTCTGTATTGCTTATCCTATGCAGGGTTGCAACTAGCCTTGAGCCTATCACAGAGGATTTGGGGCACGACGTGGAGGACACACTTAAATGGGTGCCAATCCATTGCAGGGCACAATCACACACTACACATAATTTGGAAATGTCAATCAGCCTGATTGGCATGTGACTGGCAATGCATGTCTTTGGACTGTGGGAGGAAACCCTTGAGGAAGTGGGAATTGAACTCCCAACCCTGGAGGTGCGAGACAAGCGTACTCACTACTAAGCCAGCGTGCTTTCATTAGAGAACCAGTGTAAATCAATAAAGAATTACCTATGTATTTTTCAAATTAAGTCAAAGGCTAAATTCCTGGCCTTTGACCTTGGTAAGGCCTTTGGCCTTTGTGCACAAGTATGATTTTTAAAAGTTATATCATGAGTGTTTCATATCTTAGGACTCCATACAGGATTTCGCGGAGGTTTTTTTGTGGCCAAAAATGCTTGATTTTGCTGCAGTTTTTAAAATACTTGGCCATGCAGTTTGTGGAGTGCTTTTTTGCGGGAAAACTACTCGAATCGGTGAAATTTCAATTGAACAAAATTGTTTTGCACCGGATGTTTGTTGGTACAAGACACGTCTTGGCCCAAATCTGTGGAAAATCTGCGTTAATTTTGAAAAAATTGCGAGGTCCACAGAATATCGCGGATTTTCCTTGATTTTGTGTTCTAGAGGGACTGAAACGTCTTCTGCTGGCTGAGCTGCGACTGATCCTTGGGACTGATACTAGGTGTGGAAAGTGAGCAAAGTGCTTGTCATGGGCTATACTGCTTCAAGGGATCAGCAAAAATCTGCTGGTCCAAAGCTGAACCATGTCATAAGCAGGACTTTGTAGTCAATGCAGAATTTACAGGCGGCCAGTGTAGCTTGAATAACACTGGTGGAACACTCTCTGTTTTATTCTTATTGAGTGTTTTCTGTTCCTATTTGCAGAGACAAGTTCATTTGTATGTCATGTCAGTAATAAGCGTAAAAAATATTATTTGTCATGTTCTGTGTACTGATGCTCAAATCGATAATAATAATAATAATAATAATAATAATAATAATAATAATAATAATAATAATAATAATAATGCAAAAACAGTTAATCATCAGTGAAGATTTTTCACTGCAGTTGCAGACAGTTTATCAAAATCTGACGACCTGGATCGCAGACGCAACATATACAGTGGTGTGAAAAAGTGTTTGCCCCCTTCCTCATTTCCTGTTCCTTTGCATGTTTGTCACACTTAAGTGTTTCGGAACATCAAACCAATTTAAACAATAGTCAAGGACAACACAAGTAAACACAAAATGCAATTTGTAAATGAAGGTGTTTATTATTAAAGGTGAAAAAAAATCCAAACCATCATGGCCCTGTGTGAAAAAGTGATTGCCCCCCTTGTTAAAACATACTATAACTGTGGTTGTCCACACCTGAGTTCAATTTCTCTAGCCACACCCAGGCCTGATTATTGCCACACCTGTTCACAATCAAGGCATCACTTAAATAGGAGCTGCTTGACACAGTAAGGTCCACCAGAAGATCCTTAAAAGCTACACATCATGCCGAGACCCAAAGAAATTCAGGAACAATTGAGAAAGAAGTAATTGAGATCTATCAGTCTGGAAAGGGTTATAAAGCCATTTCCAAAGCTTTGGGAATCCAGCGAACCACAGTGAGAGCCATTATCCACAAATGGCGAAGACATGGAACAGTGGTGAACCTTCCCAGGGGTGACCGCGCGCCCAAAATTACCCCAAGAGCGCGCGACGACTCATCCAAGAGGTCACAAAAGACCCCACAACAACGTCCAAAAAGCGCAGGCCTCACTTGCCCCAGTTAAGGTCAGCGTTCATGCCTCCACCATCAGGAAAAGACTGGGCAAAAATGGCCTGCATGGCAGAGTTCCAAGGAGAAAACAACTGCTGAGCAAAAAAACATCAAAGCTCGTCTCAATTTCTCCACAACACATCTTGATGATCCCCAAGACTTTTGGGACAACATTCTGTGCACCGATGAGACAAAAGTGGAACTCTTTGGAAGGTGTGTGTCCAAGTATATCTGGCGTAGAAGGAACACTGCATTTCATAAAAAGAACATTATACCAACAGTAAAATATGGTGGTGGTAGTGTGATGGTCTGGGGCTGTTTTGATGCTTCAGGACCTGGAAGACTTGCCGTGATAAAAGGAACTATGAATTCTGCTGTCTACCAAGAGATCCTGAAGGAGAATGTCCGACCATCTGTTCGTGTACTCAAGCTGAAACGAACTTGGGTTCTGCAGCAGGACAATGATCCTAAACACACCAGCAAGTCCACCACCGAATGGCTGAAGAAAAACAAAATGAAGACTTTGGAGTGGCCTAGCCAAAGTCCTGACCTGAATCCTATTGAGATGTTGTGGTATGACCTTAAAAAGGCCGTTCATGCTCGAAAACCCTCTATTGTGACTGAATTTGGACAATTCTGCAAAGATGAGTGGGCCAAAATTCCTCCAGGACGCTGTAAAAGCCTCATTGCGCACGTTATCGCAAACGGCGGTTGCAGTTGTTGCTGCTAAGGGTGGCCCAACCAGTTATTAGGTTTGGGGGCAATCACTTTTTCACACGGGCCATGATGGTTTGGATTTTTTTCACCTTTAATAATAAACACCTTCATTTACAAATTTGCATTTTGTGTTTACTAGTGTTGTCCTTGACTATTGTTTAAATTGGTTTGATGTTCCGAAACACTTAAGTGTGACAAACATGCAAAGGAACAGGAAATGAGGAAGGGGGCAAACACTTTTTCACACCACTGTAGAATACCACAATAATATGGACTGGCTGAGGATCAGTGAGGACTGATTTTAGAGCTCCACATGAGATTAATTGGAGAGTCCTTAGACATGATCATCGCTGTTCCTTCCAAAACACCCAATTCATCAATGTTAATCATGTTTGCTGAACAAATCCTTTACTACACACAGATTTTTGATTATTGCATATTCTTTGCTTTCTATATTATTAAAAAAAAACACTTTCCTTGAGCCCTAAATATTAACCTTGCTTATAAATAATCAAATGGAAGATAATGAAGATCGATTAACATAGTCTAATTTGCATAAAGTTCATATGAATATTAGCTTAGCGATTAAGAAATTCCTTTCTCATACAGTTCTGTACTGTATACCATGAAACATTCACACATACATGTGCCTTACTATCCTTGTGAATGGCCTTCCATTGACATTATTATTAATGCAACTTATTAATGCAACACCTAAATCTAACCCCAATCTTAACCTCAGTAAAAGGAAACCTTGTGGGGACCAGCCAAATGAGGACCAGGTAAATGTCCCCACATGGTCAAAACGGTCAAATACTTGTATCCGTGTGAAAACATTTGGTCCCAACCAAGATATTCACTTACCGTCCACTTTAATAGGAACACCAGTACACCTGCTCATTTATACAGTTTTCCAACCAGTCGATCAAGTGGAAGCAGCACAATGCATAAAATCAAGGTCAAGAGCGTCATAAACATGTGTTGTCTCTGTGACTTTAACTGTAGCATGGTTATTGGTCCCTGATGGGCTGGTTGGAGTATTTCAGAAACTGCTGATCTCCTGGGATTTTCAAACACAACAGTTTGTAGAGTATACACAGAATGGTGTGGAAAAACAAAAAACATCCTGTGAGCAGAGCGTCTGCAGGCTGATGTATCTTGTTGATGAGATCAGAGGAGAATGACCAGACTGATCTGAGCTCACAGGAGATTTTTAATAAGTCAAATAAGCGATCTTTATATCCATGGTGAGCAGAAAAGCATCACACAACACATCAAACATTGAGGTGGACAGGAATCGGAAGCTATCATGGGCACAGACTCCCAAACTGGGCAGTTGAAGATGAGAAAATCTGTATTATTTCAGTCTTTAACTGTCCAGTTTCGGCGAGTCTGTGCCCATGATAGCTTCAGATTCCTGTTCTTGTCTGACAGGAGTGGAACCTGATGTGGTCTTCTGCTGTTGTAGCCCATCCACCTCAAGGTTTGATGTTTTGTGAATGCTGAGATGCTTTTCTGCTCACCCCGGGTTGTAAAGAGTGATGATATGAGTTTCTATATCCTACCTGGCAGCTCGGACCAGTCCGGCCATTTTCCTCTGTCCTCTCTTATTAAGGTGTTTCTACCCACCGTACTTTCACTTACTCACTGTTTGATGTTCTTCACACCATCCTCTATAAACTCTAGAGACTGTTGTGTGTGAAAATCCCAGGAGATCAGCAGTTTCTGAAATACTCGAACCAGCCCATCTGGCACCAACAACCATGCCACGGTCCAAGTCACTGAGATCACATTGCCCTTCCTCATTCAGATGTTTGATGTGAAAATTAACTGAAGCTCTTGACCTGTATCTGCATGATTTTTTGCATTGTGATGCTGCCATGTCATTGGTTAATTGAACAACTGCAAAAATTAGCAGGTGTAGAGGTGTTCCTATTAAAGTGGACAGTGAGTGGTACATACACATCCATACACACACCATGCTGATCTCTTCCTTCTGTGTCAGGTTGGTTTTTTTTTTTTGCTTTGAGACAAAATGATGAGAAACTTATAGCTCCAAGTAGAAAATGTCAGCGTGAGATCAAATCTAGGTGAGAGGACATCCTTGGGTTCTCTGCAGGGTGTGTGTGTGTGTGTGTGTGAGCGAGAGAGAGAGAGAGAGAGAGAGAGAGAGAGAGAGAGAGAGTTTTGTGTGTGTGTCTGCATCCTGTCCTTCCACTAAGCTTCCGGAAAATTCCCAAGAGCACCTGTCTTAGATATGGAGGTGGCTGTCTTTTTTCAAATTTCATTTCCAGGTCATCTGGCTTTGTGCAAGATTGGAGCAATTCATCATTTTCACACAGTCTGTGATATATATCTGAACGCTTTGTCACTGTGGTAGTCAATACAATATCAGTGTCATCTCCAGCATGTTCTGTATTTAATGAGAAGCAATTTAATGAACAGTGCAATACTTAACAACACGCCAAAAGTTCACTAGATGAGATGAACTGTAACACCAAGGTCACCTTTAATGCTTTTCATGGTGGTTCTGCCGGATGTAAATGTCCATCATTACCACCTCTCAGTGACATTGATAGCCCTGAAATTATACGTAAGCTGTCATAAGCTAAAGATTTCGCTGTAATTCCATCCAACCAAATCATTACAGCATTAATGGTTTCTTGTTTTTTCTCTTCTGTGTTCTTAGTCCTTCTGAAACTGCACTGTTAGCATTTCTCCCTAGTGCACTAACATTTACCATTTAACATTGCTAATGATTTACTTTATGTAGAAGGTTGGGGGTTTAAAATAGACACTGATGCTCTAAGCAGATAATTATTTGACTTTGTTGGAAGGTCTGAGGTTTATGCAGGAATTCAATCGTTTGGTCAGGAAGTTGATTCATTTTCTATAACAGCAGCTCGGACAGGAGTTCCAGTAACAAGGCAAATCGCAGGTTTATATTAAAGCATTTGTGTTAATAGGTTATCAGTTACTATAGTATACTATAGCTGTAGTTACTATAGTAACTAATATGTCTTAAGGATGATACGTTAAAACGACTGTCCTGACTCTCTGTGGTCATTAAAAATCCCCGGACACTTCTCGTGAAGAGTAGGGGTATAACCCTGGGTGTCCTGATGAAATTGCCCCATTAGCCCGTCTCTATTATGGCCCCTAAATAATCCCAATCCAAATAACTAGTAACAACTTATAGAGGGATTTATACGGTGGACACATACACAGATTAAAAACACATACAGTTGTTGCTGCTGAAACTTCAGAAATGAGGCCCTTGTGGTCTCTCATTAACATGACAAGCTGAATTTTATTATTTTTTATTAAATCAAGAGAGTGAATGCATGATGTTTTTTTGGTAAACTTCTGCCTTGCTTTGATATGGGGTAGGACGTTCGGGGTAGAATCATTCTGTATATTTAGCCACCTTTTATTGAACAACCAGTGTTTATAGATAGTTCTGGGTAAGTTATAAGCTTAATACAATATCTGTGCAAAATGCCTCCTAAAGCTAGCAAAAGTGGAAACGCATCGGCTCCGTCACAAAGCCCTGCTTCACCTGCTGTGAGCTCGTCATCTTATAGCTCTTCGGACCGTGGTACTGTTGGTGTTGACCAGATGTTTATCATCGCAGATTTTAAGACTGGGCTTTTCTCCGTGTTACATAAAGATTCTTAGGAAATTCTTAGGACTGAATTACAATCCGTGCTGGCAGATGAACTGTCATCTATAAAGTCTAAAATACAGGCTCTGAAAGTGGAGTTCGCCAGTAGTATGGCAACAGTACAAACAGATATGACGGATGCTTTATTGGATAATCCAAAAAAATTGTTAACATTGGCAAACTGCTGTAGTATAAGAGGAATAAAACGTTTTGGTCATCTAATATGGATAGTAATATCAATGGTCAAACCCAGTCTAGTTCCCAAACACTATATAATAGTATTTATATACTACTTATATAAACACAATATTTTATTCCAAAATCATGACAAACTGTATCTACCTTGTAGAGGTGTTAGCATAATCCAAGAGGGGGTTCAATTGTTCATGATTCAAGCTTCTTCAGTTTGCCAGACACTGCTGGAACTTCAAATGTGATCGAGTTCTATGGTCAGATGAAACCAAAATAGATCTTTTTGGTAATAATCACCAGAGATGGTTTTGGTGCACACAGAGAGGGAGCCATATGTAAAAGTACCTCATGCCCACGGTTAAATATGGTGGTGGCTCTTTAATGTTTTGGGGCTGTGTTTCTGCCAGAGGACCTGGACGTTTTGTTTGGATACATGGCATCATGAACATCAACAGATATTAAATGAAAACCTGACTTCCTCAGCCAGAAAGCTTAAAATGGGCCGTGGTTGGATCTTCCAGCAGGACAATGATTCAAAACATACATCAAAATCATCACAAAAATGGATTACTGCCCACAAAATCAAGGTCCCACCATGGCCATCCCAGTCCCCTGACCTGAAACCCATAGAAAACCTGTGGCATGAACTGAAGAGGAGAGTCCACCAGCGTGGACAATGAATTTTGAAGGATCTGTAGAGATTGGCCTCAGATCCCTTGCCATGTATTCTCCAACCTCATCAGGCATCATAGGAGAAAACGCAGAGCTGTTATCTTGGCAAAGGGAGGTAGCATAAAATATTGACTAAAAGGGTGCCAATATTTGTGGCACACATATATTTAACATGGATATCTATTTTTTTTTATAAACCTGTCTTGTGTTTGCAATTGTTTGATATCCATGAGAGCAGAGTATTTGTGGGATTTTTTTTTTTAAACAAAAGATCAAAAGGTTAAACAGCAAAGACAATTTTCAGCCTTTCTTGCTCATATTTACCAAGGGTGCCATTATTAGTGGAGGGCACTGCACTTAATGCCTTGGTTTTTCCAATCGTCAACTGCCCAGTTTAGGTGAGCCCGTACCTACTGCACCCTCAGATTCCTGTTCCTGACTGGCAGGAGTTGGACTGGATGTGGTCTTCTACTGTGGTAGCAAACCTGCCTCAAGATTCAGCATTCTGGGATGCTTTTCTGCTCACCATGGTTGTAAAGAGGGTTATTTGAGTTACTGTAGCTGCATGATTTTATGCATCGTGGTGCAGCCACATGCTTGGCTCACTGGATAATTGTATGAATGAGCAGCGTTCTTTATATGAATGATGTAGAAGTCATTAATACAAGTGGTCCATATCTTGTTTGGTGGACTGGCTGCTCTTATGTAACATCCTCCTTGTGCAAGCACACTTCAGAAGCTGTTGCCGTCCACAGTCCTGGCTTTCATTCTTACATATTTGATCTTGGGTATTTAAGTAAGAAATAAAACCTGATGGTGTGTGCATTTGAAAATTATCAACCATGAGGTGAGGCACGGCACAGAGCAGAGTTACTGTCATCAGCTGAAGCTAATCCTTTTTCTATAAAAGCACACCCTGAAGTGTTTGATTAATCTGACACCACAGCAATTTTTATTAATTTAATAATAAAAGACACGCCATACTTGCAACCATTTATATTTATATTTCATGTCATGGAACATTACTCAAGTCATAACCTTCTGGCCAATCAGATTTGATCATTCAACATAACTGAGATATTATAAATAATAATAATAATAATAATAATAATAATAATAATAATAATAATAATAATAATAATAATAATAATAATATTAGCCTTTTTGCCACATTGAAAGGTCATCAATATCTAGCCATATTATTCAAAACACAGTGGGTGCTGAAACACTGTAACACTAAACATGATCTGCTGAGCATTGCCTTAAGATTCTTTAAGTACACTCTGATCCTCTTTATTTAGCATACTCTGATATCGCTCTTCAGAACTGGGGATGCAGATGCAAGACCTCATTCATATGTTGCTAAATATTGATGTGAAGTTGAGTGCTAATCCATGTTCCTCAGTGCACTTCAAATTTAATAAAATGGGACAGGTCCACCACCCCACCCGACATCCCATTTAGACACTCACACTCTCTAAAAGATTATTTTTTGGTGTATATTCATATTCAAAAACCTAAATGACCTGCATTCATGACATTTCACATGTTCCTAATAATTAGTAGAATATTACAGAGGAATTTATTATGTTCGATTTCATATATATATTTTTAATAGCTGAAATATGTGATCTTCAACTGTGCAAAAAATTATTTTAAATTTAAATTTAAAGTTGACTTCTTTCTCTGACATGTTGGTCTATTTGACAGTGACATGGTTAATATGCAGTCTTAATGGACTGCGTCTCAGTCACTATTTCATACTTGTTCTATTGTCTGACAACAGAAACAGAAAAATATGTAAATGAGAACAGCTTTATTGGGAATTTGGCTGTCTTAAAATACAGTATGCATTACATACAGGATTTCGCTGAGTTTTTTTGTGATTGTTCTAGGCAAAAAAATGCTTGATTTTGCAGATCCTTTCAAAATTTGCAATCTATCTGCTGAGTGTTTTGTGCTATTTTGCAGAAAACTACTTGAATTGGTGAAATTGCGATTGTACTAAATTGTTTTGCAATGTCTTTCACAGATGTTTGTAGGTAAATGAGACCTTTTAGCAGTACTCACATTCGAGGGCTTTGGCTGAATGATCGTTGTAATAACGTCACATGGCACGTCTTGGCCCAGATCTGTGGAAAATCTGCGTTCATTTTTGCTCGATTTTGCGCTAATGTCTGCAATCGCAAAATCCTGGAGGGACTGAGTATGTGAGCACAGAGACTAGGAGAGAACCAAACAGATGTAAAGGTCTGATACTATAGGCAGAATGCAAATATGACATCATGATTATGCTCAGTTGTGCATGACATCAGTCGGACACTTCCACACTAAAAACTGTACTGTTCGGCGCTACACTGTCACTTACTTTGCCTATTGTCTTGTTTTAGTAGTACTGTACTGTGTCTTGTGTTGTTAGCAACACGTTTGCACGTGCACTTTATGTAAAAATGAGTAGATCTTATTTAGTTCTGTGTTGTGGTTAGTGCCTTGTTTCATGTAGCACCATGGTCCTGGAGTACCATTGTTTCGTTTCAGTATATGGTTGAAATGACAATAAAGCCACTTGAACTTGAACATGAAACATCATCTAGCGATATTTTAGCTACTTTCCATTGAAAGTAGTTAGCAACAGTGAATGAGAACGATGCTTATGCTTTTCAGGGTCACAGGGAACCTGGAGCCTATCTCAAGGAGCATCGGGCACAAGGCGGGTACACCCTGGACAGGGTGCCAATCACATACACACTCACTCACCCATTCATACACTACGGACACTTTAGACACGCTAATCAGCCTACCATGCATGGGGAGGAAACCGGAGTACCTGGCCACCACACGGCCCCGGTGGGAATCGAACCCCGGACCCTGGAGGTGTGAGGCCACCGTGCACCCTCAACCAACAATATTTGCATTGAAAACATGTTGAATGTGTTTCAGGGTGGAGTTTTCCGTTGAAATACGTACATTGATCTTATATTTATGTGTAAAAAAAATTATTTCCAACTGGTATTTTTGGTTTGCATGTTCTCCCTGTGCTTTGGGGGTTTCCTCAAGGTACTCCGGTTTCCTCCCCCAGTACATGCACCGTAGGCTGACTGGCATCTCCAAATTGTCTGCAGCTTGTGAGTGTGTATGTGATTGTTCCCTGCCATGGGTTGGAACTCCTGTGTCCCCCACCTTGTGCCCCAAGTTCCCTAGGATAGGTTCCAGGCACTCCAGTAACCCTATGTAGGATAAGAGGTATAGGAAATAGAATGATGCATTTACATCATCAATCAACTAGCAAAGACTGGCTGTGATACCTATTGTTGTTGTTGTTGTTGTTTAATGACCCTATTCACCTGTGATGTTTTGCTTAAAGAGCCATACAGCTTCAGAAGAACTTTCTGAGAGTCTTCTGTTGGTAATCTCGAGGACAATGCTAAAACGTGAAAAATGAAAAAGAAATGTGCAAAACGTCAGTTTAGGAAGTCTGCTCATCAGAACGGAAGCGTGGTGGAGGATTCAGCAGCATCTGTTCCTGCTTCATTCATTCCCTCCTCCTAGTGCTGATCCTCAATGGGCGGCGTGAGGAGGCTGCGCGCGCGCCCGACCACCACCACCACCACCACGTCGACACTTTTAACTTCGCCCATGCGTGGCTTCACATGCACACCATTTCCACTCTTGTTTCTGATGAGAATGAGTCTAATCCTCTCCGGTGATGGTAGGATAAAGGGCGCGCCATGTTTCTTTATTAGCGCTCTTTATTTCACGGTTTTATCCGTGCATTCAGAATCGCACGCGCCGACCCTGTGGACATATTGATAACAACACGACACGACACCCTGGAGGAGCTTTCGGGTACATCGACGAAATTTATTCCAGGTATGTTCAAGATGCACAGTTCACACACTCACACACACGACCACCAGCATGCTTTCTTATTTATTTATTTTTGGTGATGCTGTAAATGATGATGGTCGTGGACTATAATAACAAGGAGATTACTCTGTCTCTTTATCATGACTTATTTTAGATAAGTGTAAAACGTCAGTGAAAAATGGTCATGTTTCCTCTGCATTCAGCATTCACCAAAGGAAGCCATTATTATATATATATATATATATATATATATATATATATATATATATATATATATATATATATATATATATATATATATATACGAGCTTGTGAATGAGAGATGTGAATGTGGCCTGAATACAGGCTAACAGGGGGCTGCGTCCCAACCGGCATACTCCTGTACTAAATAGCATACTATTATAATAGTACGCCTCATGCGGTAACTATGGTAACCTAAGTAACACTATGTAGTACGCGGTTTCGGATGTAGCCAAAACCTTGTCAAAAGTCGAGCTCGCGCTGGTATTGAAGCCCAGAATCGTTCAGAATCGCTCATTTATCTTTAATGGCATCTCAAAATGTTCTTTATATTTCATAATAACTGAGAAAATGGTGTTTTATTGGTGTTTTATTACTTATCTAATAAAGAAAAAATATTTTTTTACACCAAATTACTGATGATAATAACAATAGTAATAATAGTAGTAGTAGTAGTAGTAGTAGTAGTAATAATAATAATAATAATATTAATAATAATAATAATAATAATAAGCTTAACTATAAAACCTACACCGCCATTAACCAGAAAAGCTCTCAAGCTACCAGAGCTCAATTTTTACCGGATGCACCATAAGCTGAACTGAATAACCGCTACAGAACGAATCGTTTGTTTATGAACGACTCTTTTAATCGATTCAATCACGTGAATCGGTTCACAGGCGTAAACGACTTCTAAGGGTTTTTCCACTTAAAAGTGCATTAGGTAAGATTTGTTTCAGTGAAGAAGAAAAAAAGGTTTCTAATGGTTAAAAGGGTGGAGTTAAATGAGATTTGAATGTTTATTTATTTATTTATTTTTTTTAATTATTGAGTAATGAGGACCTGCCCCCATTTCCACCCATGTACACAAAGCTTTGCCCCAATGGTCCAAATAGATTTAGCTAGAAGACTGACAAAAAGGTCAATCAAATATAATATTCTGGCCTGAAAGGTAAGTGTCCAGACTTTTTTTTCCTGAAACAATGGTTTAGAATTGTTTTTATTATTTTTAAAAAAATTATTTCTACAAAATTTTCCAGATTGTATTGAATACAATACAGAAATGTATTGTAAGAAAGCAATACATTCCTATTGGTCAATTGAAAATTAAAGTAGCAAATTCTCTTACCCATAACCACATCCACACTGAACTGGGGCATTAGAATTTATCCTGATTTATGCGCATGCAAGGAGCAGCTAAGTGTAAAGATTGATCAACTTAGATTTAGTGTAAACAATATGGAGCTTACTGTGCTGAGTGTTGGCATGATGTAGGTCTGAAGCACTGGCTCTGTATCTCTAAAATTTGACAAATTTTCTGAGCAGATCCACTGACATATTTTATGCTGTGACCATGTATGATGTTGACTGACTTGACACAGCTCTTGTAAGTAAACATAGGACACACACTGACCTTATCATGCCACGAATTTTTACATGACATTCTAACAGAAGCTAGATGAATCTCTGGACAAGGATGTGAATCAGTATTTGGTTATCTGATACTCAGAGGATTGTTTTGTCACTGCTGAACTGTAAATGAATCTATCCATCCCTAGTTACCATGGCAATGACAGGTAACTAAGGATGGTACAGTAACTAGGGATCGAGTTTTGACAGAATGTCACTAACATTCCTTCATATAGGAAACATAAATGCCACATTAGACGAAATTACACATCAACATTATCAATCCATTGGTGAGGGGAAATGACAACAATTTGAGAATGTGTGCTTTTATTTAATGTGGCACTTTAATGTGGCTGGTGAGGTAAATTTACTGTTTATTAGCGTTTAAAATGGTTTAACTTCAGCCACGATTCTTAATGTTTGGTAGGTCACAGAGGTTTGGTAAGATTTGCTTTGTGATGAATATGTTGTTGTAAAAGTATTTTTTACATGAAGCATATACTTTGGTATTCCTGTTATATGAATTGAAAACCTCTTGGAATATCTAGTCTGATTTATTATTATTACGATGTTTTTATTGTTTTTAATAAGTGTTAGTAGATGTTAAATAACAGTAAAATGCTGTCTCTAGACTGACAGGTTGGTTTATGCTCATTTTTGAGCTTTTACATTGCTGCAGTTAGACTTAATCATATTATGTATATACAGAGTATGTACACTCACCATGCACTTTATTAGGAACACCCGTATACCTGCTTATATATGCAGTTATCCAGTCAGACAATCATGTGGCAGCAGCACAATGCATAAAATCTTTTAGATACTGGTCAAGAGCTTCATTTAATGTTCACATCCAACCTCAGAATGGGGGAAAATTGTGATCTCTGTGACTTTAACCGTGGCATGGATGTTGGTGCCAGATGCGCTGGTTTGAGGATTTCAGAAATTCCTGATCTCCTGGGATTTTCACACATAACAGTCTCTAGAGATTAAACAGAATGGTACAAAAAACAAAAAAACATCCAGTGTGTGGAGGCTTTTGAGGCTGAAACACCTTTTTGAGGAGAATGACCAGACTGGTCTGAGCTGACAGGAACTCAAATAAGCACTCTTTACAACCATGGTGAGCGGAAAAGTATCTCAGAACACATAACTTATGAAACTACGGTGGATGGGCTACAACAATGGAATACCAGATCAGGTTCCACTCCTGTCAGCCAAGAACAAGAATCTGAGGCTATCATATTCACAGAGTCACCCAAACGGAACAGTTGAACACTGGCAAAAGACCAGGTGATTTTTATTTCTAATCTACAACTGCCCAGTTTGCGTGAGCTTGTGCCTTTGATACCCGTGGCATCAAAGGCACAAGTCCTGTTCAGATTCCTGTTCTTGGCTGACAGACATGGAACCCAATGTGGTCTTCTGCTTTTGTAGACCATCCACCTCAGGTTTTGATGTTTTGTGCATGCTGAGATACCTTTCTGTCCGCCATGGTTGTAAAGTCTGATTATATAAGTTACTACATCCTTACTGGCAGCTCGAACCAATCTGGCCATTTTCCTCTGACCTCTCTATGAACAACGTCTTTTCACCCACAGAACTGTCTCTCACTCACTGTTATTTTTTTTCATACCAGTCAGTGTGAACTCTAGAGATTGTTGTGTGTGACAATCCCAAGAGATAAGCTGTTTCTGAAATACTCAAACCAGCCCATCTGGTACCAACATCCATGCCATGGGTAAAGTCACAAAGATCAAACTTGTCCTTCTTTCATACATTTGATGGGAACATTAACTGAAGCTTTTGACCTGCATGACCTTTCACATTGCGCTGCTGCCACATGCATGGCTGATTAGATAGCTGCATGAATGTGCAGTTGTACTTGTTCCTAATAAAGAGGCGATGAGTGTATGTTTACATTTACATCATGTTCAATATGTAGAAATGTGATCCCTGTAACAGAACAATTTTTTGTAAAAATCAGCTGAACATAAGAGTTAAAGATGATTGTATTTTTTCACTGAATAGACCGGATCTCTATAGAGTTGTATTGCCTTACCAGCGATTTTTTCTCCTGCTAATATGGCAGAGATGTTAATGTATGCCGGTAATTAGTCAGAGTGGATAATGCAGCATCTAATTTTCTCCTTTTCTATGCTAACATTTGTTTGTTTAACAAGACATAATATCTACCAGTCTCTCAGCATTCTAGAGGTGTGCACAGAACTGCTTTTAATACAAATCTTGCCTGCTCTAGAAGGAATTTACACCAGGCATGGTGCTCATACCTGTCTCCAAACTGTCATCTTTCAGTCAAAGTGGCCTTTCTTTGTCCCACAAGCTTCATATCCACTCCCACCTTTGACTTGACCTCAGTGGGTTTGCTCTGTTCCAGTTTAGGTGTGTACATTAAGAGTTTTTTTTGTTGTTGTTCTGATTAAAGTATCAGCTAGATCATCAGATTAGTATTAGCCCGTGCTTAAATATAACTAATGTGGTTATATGTATTAATAACAAGTGCATTTGGGAAATAGTCTTAAATAGGCCACTATTTCTCAAGTTCGTTTTAGTGTACGAAACTGTGAATGTGGATCAGTGTAGGGCTTTATGTTGTAGCCTATGCAGTATTTCTAAAAGCCTCTGAATCAAATGACTCAAACATTTGATTCACTTGTATATTTGAAAGAATCAAATCAGTGTAGTAAATTATTGCTGTTCAGTATATAAAAGCTTAGTACAATTAAAAAAAATAAAAAATCGCTCCATTTGCGTATAGCTTATCTGCATATAATCAGCAGACACTGTGAGATAGCCTAAGTTTCATCTCAACAAACTCAAATTTATGTTGATTACAATCAAATAAAAGTCTAAAATCTAACACGAGGCAAGCCTCTGGGATTGGGGAGTTTGTAATTACTTTGAAAATGACCTTGGGCTGGTAGATATAATATGGCAGGGTTCAAACCAACACAGAGTTCTGCTGTATAGTGAATTAGACTGTAATTGGGCTTGAAAGTGTGCAATCTGGCAATACTGCTGAAAAAAATAATAATTGGCTGTTTGTTGCCCTCTCAAACATACTGTCAGTTTACCCTGTTAAATGCTTCAGCTACTTTGTGTGTGTTGAAAATCCAGAAGCTTTGTTCAGCTTAATCCAGAAGCTGTTCAAACTCCATCTAAATGTAAATTGAGTGGCGATCAGGGAGGTAAGACAATCTATTATACGTAGGATAAAGTCATCAATAGGCTTCTATGTGAGGCCCAAGGTGGGTAGAACCGAGCCAGTACAAAGGTTAAAATTGGTAGTTACTGTCTCAGAGCAAAGAAAACAGCATTACAAAGAGAATCAGTGATGAGTGAAAATCACAAGGTTTACAATATTGAGGTTAGCAGTTCAGGTGGTGTGTAATTTCCCAAGGGCTTGGAAGTAGAGTCATTTTGAGAAATGGATGAATCTGAAATTCCTGTTATCGACTCTGCAAGGTTTTCATGAAATGGAGGATCGGTCCATCTCTGTTCACATACATTAAACATAATTTAGTGAATTTCATTCTCAGCAGTCCATTACCTGATTTATTAGGATTTAATAGAGCTGGGTAATCATCAGACTATCCAATGTTAAGCACTCTTGAATTAAACATGTATGTTGGAACTCAGGACTTTCCCTAATGTATAGAGTGGCAATATTAGTTTTTGCCAACCAACTGTAACTCTCCAAGTGACTGATATATGAGGGATTGTTGGGGGGGGTATAAACTTGGTATAAATTTACCATTATACAAGTGAAACATTTGGTTGAATTTAACAAGTTACACATTTTGTTTGCTGCCCCTAGTACTCCCTGCATGCATATTCATTTGACTAATTAGCTCGCTCTGTTCTTGTTGGGGCCAGCTTTTTTTTTTTTTTGATGGTGGTTTTCTAGTGTGGACCTCAGTGCAGATCATTACATGTGCTAAAAATAGGTCTATGATGTAAAGGACTGACATGCCGAAATGGCGTAGGTGTTATGGAGCTGTTTAGTAAAACCCAACCCTAATCAGTTTTTTATTTTAGACAATCAGTGCTTTCTATATTGAAATCTGCAGCGTATGTACAGTATGTTATACATATATATACAGACATTTGATTAAGTTTCTGTCGATTGTAAGGGTGTATCGATACACAAAATTTGATTTAATACCATACGGTGGTGTCTCAATACGCTACATTTTCAATACAGCACAAATAGGCATTGCCTGAATAGATTTACATTTTCAATCAATTAAAACATTGAACGAAATTTTTTTTATTAAGTACAGTAATTGAAAGTTAATAATGGCAGTGTTTATTGATCCATTCAGACTCTCAAATGCTGTGCATTAGAATGTAACAAAATGGAACAAGGCTAATTATTAGCTGTCTGGCCAAACTTTCACTGCGGTAACTCTCTTTAGGAGCGTGTCTAAAACACGTTTTTTTTTATTTTTTATTTCACATTCTGTTGAATCCTGCATTCTTGTTAAGTCTCATATCTGCAGCTGTGAATTTAAGCCCATACCGTAACATAACCTTCCAATTCACCACTCACTGGTCATCAGTTTGTAACTTACTGGGAAACCATAGTGGGAAAGTGCTCCAATACGCCACACCTTAAATATGTGGGGGAATTTTTCAGATCCTACTTGCTGCTTAAAATAGCTATGCTGTTTTCTTGAGCTAATATGTGAATATGGTAGCTGCTCATCTACCAGTGTACTTAAGTGTGGGCTTGATGAAGTTTAAATGGTTATTACACTTCAAGTAAGTGGTGTTTTATGACAAATGTATTGTTCAACACACAGAAGTATTGAGAATTACTATATGATATGTTATGATACGCTGTACTGTTACACCCCTAGCAGATTGCCTGAAATATGACAGTTTGATACTTGAATTAATCTCTTAAGCATAACGACATTACTGTGGCACAGTGCATCAGAAATGCATTACATCATTCATCTTTATTCTCTCTGCAACATGGCTCTCAGCTATTTTCTCCCTCTGAATTTGAAAACTGTAGAAGAAACAATGTGAATTGTGTTTTCCAACATGCTATAATGCAATATGGCCGCTCATGTCATCTGTATTAGACAGAATAAATGATTTGGAGGTTTTATGTGAAATAGAGGTTGATAGTGGATTTTACTGATAGCGATAACAAAGCTGGGCGGTACCTGCCGATAACCAATTAATCAACCGATAGTTTTTACAACTGATTCAAAATGAAAACACTCAAATTAAAATATTGCTGAACTTTATTACAAAAATAAACAGAACTGACTGTACCATAAAAATATACCGTACTTTTTTAAAACAAAATAAATATATGTATATTAATATATTATCGCTTAACAAATATTAAAGTAAATAAAAGCTATACATCCAAAAAAAAGTAACACTCCAAATAACCAAGAAAAATAGAGACATCCAAAATGAATAAAAAAAACACTAAAATAACACAACTAAATTTGTCAGTCATTGTTTTTATTTCACCTTTAGAGGCCGCTCTCGCACTGTATAATGATAGCGGACCCTTCTCAGCCGCTCCCCCAACTCCTGCAACTATCGGTGCAGATTTTTGCCGATAACCGTTAGTTCCAGCAATCTGTTACCAGAGCTATATCAATCTAAAGTGACCTCTAAATTGAAATATTTTGAAAAATAATTACTGGTAAATTAACAAACACAGTATACAGTTGTGTGGCGGTTTGGGAAACCCCTTCAAATGTTGTTACAGCTGAATTCTGGAAAACAGAGAAAGAACATGCAGAATTGGGTTTTGACAAATTTTAATTTTGCCTAAAATATACATTGACATGCATATATTTGAGCAAAACAGCGTGGAAATTTTTTTTTATATTTTCTTTTTTCTTTTTTTTTCTTTTTTTTTTTTTTTTTTTAATTTTTTTTTTTTTTTTTTTTATTTTTTTTTTTTTTTTTTTTTTTTTTTTCCCCTTTTTTTTTAAATAAAAATATATTTTTTTTTTTTTTTTTTTTATAAAAATATATAAATATAATAATAAAAAATAAACTTTACCCAACAGAACAGAGATGAATGAATTAATGAGCGATTATTTGGATAAAAAGTGATCAGTAAGTAAAAAGATGAGGACAAGGCTGCGAGTGAATTTTACCTCAGATGATGAGACGGAGACCGATGATAATGCTGATAATCAACTTAATAACTCATTTCTTAGTGTAAATTTCTAATTCATTAAAAAATTTGGCAGTAAGTTTGTTTTTCCATAAGTAGATTAAGTTATAAATGTAGAGGTAGGCATGACACCTTTCAGTGGAATTGGAATGAAATCGTTAAAATGCCACTTTTTTAAAATTAAACATAAAAAAAAACCCTTAAAAATTCTGTAACTGCTTGTGATGTTTCAGTTAGTATACGATATGTCATATAAAGAGTGCAGGAGTTTAACCCCTTAAATTAGCTAACTCTAGCAGCAGGTCCAGTCGTACATTCCTTACTCTGATAGTTAAATGTGTTTCCTACTATTAGAAAATAATTGATCGTAATCAGGGAATAATATGCTTTAAGCTCAATAACAGAATGATACGCCAGGATGTTAAGGGGTTAAAGAGTTGATGAAACATTTAGGTCACTTTGCTCATTCTATGCCTTACAAGGAAGGCAGTGGGATCTGAAATGAATCTCTGACTTCTCTGACAAACAATTTTTTTCTTGTGTTTTTAGAACGCTCAAGCAAAGTGAGCAGGATGTAATGCAGATGCGTTTACAGTTTGTTAGTGGATTAGTTTATACAGTGCTTAATACTTATTAATGGCACTTCTCCTATTAATGCTAGGTGCAGAGGTTAAATAGAAAGCTAGACATAGACTAGATATCATCGTGACCAGCCATCAATCTAGGATTATAGTTCGCTCATTTTGGCGACCCAGCCGTCTGTAGCACAGGATAATTTATTATTAAATCATTGAGCTTACAGTTATTATTATAGCGGGCACAAATAGCCGTTTGTCGCTAGTTATATACGTGCGAAGGAAACACATATACAACAACAGACAGTGAATCACAGCACATGAAGGAGACTGCCAGTTTGACTGAGGGCGAGATTAATTTGCATGAAAATCCCACTAATCTCTGATACACAGTCTGTTTTTTCTCCCGTACTGTCAGGACTGGCACTGCCCTGACCGGGCCTTTCTCGGATGCAAGGTCTGCGTTTTGTCACAGCTCCGCCAGACTCATCTGTCCTTAATTTTGTTTTGGAAACTCACTTGACACTGCAATTATAAGCAAAGTGTTTCCACTCGGCTTGCTGTCCCCGGCGAACGAGTTTCTCCTGGTTCTCGGCAAACGCGGTGTATCAACAGAAGCTCCTGATTTAATGAGCCTATAACAATGATAAAACCACGGGGCCTGCTCAGGCTGCAATGCTTTGATTTACTTTTAACTAGGGTGCAAGTCACTCTCTTGCTCTTACTTTCCTGCTTTCACACACACACACACACACACACACGTTGGTGATGATGTTGATTCATCCGGTAGGACAGACTCTTTTCTGTCCTATAGCCTTGAAGACCTGTGCTTTTTGGCAACTCATCTGTTACAAAAAAGGGAAGTAGGTCAGCATCACACCTCTGCTGCTCTGCTCTCAAAACTCAGACCGACTAGGCATGATGTGGGGAATCTGTCATGATATATTGTGGTGTCGTGTATATCATTTGTCATGCGAAGGCAATGCTATAAGGCTGTTTACCAAACAAGAGCTCCACGACATTTAAAAAATGTTTTTCTGCTCAAAGTGAGGAATGATATTTAGTTATATATGCACAGTATTATGGTAATTAATCCACAGTGCCCTCCACTAATATTGGCACCCTTGGTAAATATGAGCAAACTTTTGATCATTTATTTAAAGAATTCACGAAAATACTCTGATCTTATGGATATCAAACAATTGCAAACACAACACAGGTTTATCTAAAAAGAAAAATCTTTGTTAAATATACATGAGTAATAATTATTAGCACCCCTATGAATTCATATGAGCTAAATATATTTGAAGTATATTCCCCTCTATTGTTTAACCTTTTGATTTTTTGCTAAAAAAATTCACAAAAATACTCTGCTCTCATGGATATCACACAATTCTAACACAAGACAAGTTTATCCAAAAAATATATAGGTTAAATATTGTTGAATATATGTGTCCAACAGTTACTGGCACCCCTAGGAATTCATATGAGAACAATATATTTGAAGTATATTCCCATTGTTATTTTCATTTTTTTAGTACACCTAGGTGACTAGGAACAGGAAATTGTTCAACCATGACTTAATAAACATGAGGTATAAATATAAATGAGGTAACACCTAGGCCAAATTCCCTTAGTCATTCATAACAATGGGTAAGACCAAGGAATATAGCTGTGTTGTGAAGCAAAAGGTTGTTGGGAAGTGGCTATAAGAAAATAGCAGAAGCATTGCAAATGCCCATTTCCACCATCAGGGCAATAATTAAGACGTTCCAGTCAACTGGTAATGTTAGGAATTAACCTGGAATTGGACATGTGTCTATATTGTCTCAACGCACTGTGAAGACAGTTCAAATGCCAAAAAAATCTCCAAGGATCACAGCTGGAGAATTGCAGATGTTAGGTGCATCTTGGGGTCAGAACGTCTCCAAAACAACACAAGTTGTTTGGAAGGGTTTCCTCAAGCATCTTCAGTTTGCCAGACACTACTGTAACTACAAATGGGATCGGGTTCTATGGTCAGATGAAACCAAAATAGAGCTTTTTGGCAGTAAACACCAGAGGTGGTTTTGGCACACACAGAGAGGTAGCCATGTGGAAAAGTACCTCATGCCCACGGTTAAATATGATGGCAGCTGTTTTATGTTTTGGGGCTGTTTTTCTGCCAATAATTTTTATTATATTATTTACTATGTAAATTAGTCCAAAGGTGAAACATCCATGATTTCCCATCAAATAAAAATAAAAGGTTTTCATCTTCTGCTAAAAAAGCAAGATTGCTATATTCAAACTTTAGTACATGTCCAGTGCAACTTTTTAGGTAACCTTCTAGCTGATTAGGCTGTGTAATGTTAAATCTGTGTAATGTAAAGTCAAGTGCTGAATAGGAATTTAACTATTTCTATAGAATATAAAAACGTTAGAGTGCATATCTTCCATTTTGATTCTACTTTGCTCTACTCCACGCCTCTTCACTTCATTTCACTTCATGGTGACGAGCACAAGCATGGCAGACAACTGTGATTGGCTTAATAATGAGTTCAATCGCTCTGAAAGTGCATGCTTTTCCCTGAGAATCCCAAGCACATCAGTTTAGGCCTAACTTACATAAAATTTTGAGATTTGGATTTCAATTAATAATTCTGAAACTGTATTTCAATTGATACGAGAATTTTAAAGGCACATTTTACTGTAGGCAGCTTCAAAACAAAGAAGAAAGGCATTACCAAAAATGTAGGTTTACAGCTTTTTGGTGGACACCCTTATCCAGAGCGACTTACATTTATCTCATTTATACAACTGAGGATTAAGGGCCTTGCTCAAGGGCCCAACGGTGGTAGCTTGGCACTGCTGGGGCTTGAACTCTTGACCTTCTGATTAGTAACCCAGAGCCTTTAACCACTGAGCCACCATTGCCATGTAGTTGGCATAAATGTATTAAAATTCATAGTCAAATACTTTTGTCAGCTTCCGAGCTCCATATATCCACAGCGCTATTTTGAGTTCTCGTCTTTATGTAGCCCCAGTTCGAACGCCAATCCTTGCAAATCTGATTTGCAAAACCAGGGCATTGCTGAAAGACAGCAAGTAGGAGGGTATCGAATGTAATTCAGCTCTCTTACACAACATCAATGAACACTCATTTCAATTCTGCTGTCAGGACTACAGCTAATGTGTTATCTAACAGGTGCACCTTGTGTGTAGCTTTGTTCTCTTAACACACTTACACCGCCACTTAAACCGCAATGGGTCACACTTGGTAGCTGAAGTGTTGTCTTGCTGAAACCTGCCAGTGATTTTGTAGCCCATACAAGGCAAGCTATTATGATTATAAAGAAGGTGTGGCACAAAAATGTTAAAGTCTTTCATAAAATTCCATAAATTTAACTTTTAATTTAAATGAATCGTTTTTCCAATCTGTCCAGTTTCAGTGCCTATTGTAGCTTCAAGTTCCTGTTATTGGCTAACAGGAGTGGAACCCCATGTGGTCTTCTTCTGTTGTAGCCCATCCTCCTCAATGTTCTGCATTTTGTCTTGTGCATTTTGAGATCCTTTTCTGCTCACCACGGTTGTAAATAGTGGTTATTTGAGTTACAGTTGCCTTCCTATATGCTTTAGCCAGTCTGGCCATTCTCCTCTGACCTCTCTTATCCACAATATTCCAACGCTTTCTGGATGTTTCTTGTTTTTATCACCATTCTTTGTAAAGGTTACAGACTGTGTGCAAATCCCAGGAGATCAGCAGTTTCTGTAATACTCAAACCAGCCTGTCTGGGACCATCAACCATTCCATGGTCAAGGTCACTGAGCTCACATTTGTTTCCCCTTTCTTGTGTTTAATGTGAACGTTAACTCCTCTTAAGTTGTATCTGCAGTATTTCATGGCAAAGAAAATACTGAAAATGGCTTCGGAACATCTCTACTCAAGAGGTGAGATCTGGGACAGTTTCTTCACTGAGGTCTATTATATAAGCCTATGAAACCTGGCCTAGCTGCTTAAAAGCTACTAATCTATAAAATATGCAACTAAAGCATGTCACCCCATGCATGTGGTGCATATGATTAAGAAGCTGCAGTTTTCTGTGGTCATAATGATGATAATAATAATCATGTGGCTGTGATTGCTGCAATATTTTGAATGAATGCATTGATTAAAACTGAACATGGGCATTAAAGTTCAGGAAATACATTAAAATCACCAGGGGCTGTCAATTCATAGTCCTGGGTTTGTACATAAGCACATGGATGCACTTCCAAATCTGTGCAACAATTCTCTAGCGTCTCAAAGCACTGATAAATACATCAATGGCTGGAAGTGAATGAAGTTTAATGATTCTGAATTCATTTGACGCAGTTCATTTAATTATGCACAAATCATCAGTCCTTAAGCAAATGTACAATGGACCACAAAAGCGTAATATTCCAATTGTGTTTCGTTGTCAGGCTATATTTTAATACTTTTTTAAAATATAGTCCAAAGAAGGTTTTTCATGATGGGAGAAAAAGTTCTGCTGAGCTAAAAAAGAGTTTCATTAAATCTTGCATGAATTATGTATTTAACTGTATCTAAAATGTCATTTTTTGGTGGCCACTTTCTGGGCTTACTTTCATTTCTATTCATTCATACGAAAATGGGGTCCCATGATCAGCAGAGGAAATTAGTCTCACGGACATTCTGATGTATTTTGCCGTAACTATCTTGCCCGTTACCATCTCGTCTAAGTGTTTATGTACGTCCGTGGGCCAGTTTTTGTCCTATTTGTAGAGGGACAAACTTTTGAACTCTATGACAACAAAGAGAATTTCAGAGCAGAATATAGTAACCGGATTGAAAGAAAAAGATCCTAGTCATGTCTCAACCTCAGAGGCTAAGGCTTATAAAACTAAACCATGCTGTTTCCAGGTGGATGTGCATGGGTCTGTTTTTGTGATTGCACCATTTTTATAATCACCTGCCTACATACATCCAAAAAAATAAATAAACAAATAAAAAATTAAACCAGTCTGTGTGCGGCCATTCATCCTGTAAATGTTCTTTCCCATGTTAAGTTACAAAAACTACCAGACTTTGGCTTGCACGAAAATACACAAGAATGGAATGATGGGGTTTCTCTGATTTGTTGATTCAGTTTATTAATGCATGGGTTACGATGACTAGGAGAAGACACGGTTTCTAATTTATCTGCTAAATATCTATCCTGTTTGATCTATTTTAGCAGGATGTCAGGTTGGCAGGAACGGACGCAAGTGCAAGCACAAGACTTTATTAACGTTGGCAATCAAAACAAAGACGTAATCCAGGAACAAGGTCAAGGTACAGGCAATGGTTAGGCGATCAACAAACAACATGAACTAGGCAAGACTTTGGGCAAAAACCAGAAACAGGATGAAGAACAAGAATAGCAATCTAAATACAATGGCTTGGTAATGGCTGGAACAAATTGCAAACTCAGAGCGTATACTTCACAACGTGAAGGTGCAGTGAAGGTCCTTATATGCTGTGTGTGTGATTGAGTCCAGCTGAGTGCAATCAGTAGTCTGGTAAACGTGAACATGTCTGTAATGGCTGTGAGTTGTAGTCCATGGCGGCGATGTTTTTAGGTTGCGCTGTACTGTGGGATTTGGAGTTCGTCGCTGGAATTCTGCCGTTGACATGACACAGGAATTGGCCTATTGTATGAGACTTTGGAAAAAAATGTATAGTCTATTATGAAGCAACTGCACCCTTATGTTATATTACAAAAGAGAAACTCTTGGAAAAAGCGAAAAAAGTTAATATGATCAGGTGCAACCCAATAGGTATACTTAACGCCATAGGTATACTTAATACGTAACGCCATTATGCAGCCATCTTGTCAGCAGGATAGAATCCACAACGGCTTTAGAGCATAGATTCTTCTCAGTTTATTGATTGTAAGAGGTGGTGTTTATTTCCAGCGTAACGAGAGATAATGGGGCAACTACTGAGCCTTGGTTTTATAATATGGACCATTACACTTTATCATAAATAACATTTTATCATAAAATGCAGTTGCCCCATTTTTTCTTATTCGTTAGGTGATACCAGATCAATTCACCTGATTTTCGAATAATGTGATTATCTGTACATCCTTGGGTTTTCCAACATGACTACTTTCAGAATCCATGCTGTAACACCATAGCTAAATTGTTTCGGCACCTAAATTTATTTATTTATTTATTTATTTATTTATTAACAACTAGTCAACTTCTTTAGTGTCTCTTAACACAGAATTATTACTTTCAGGGTTTACTTTGGAAAAACAACATAGATCATTTATTTCTAGCCAGTTCCATAGAAATCTTAGTCATCTGTTGAGTTTTATAATTAGCTAGTGGACTTGCCATTGAAAAGCAGGACCCAGACTCGACCTGGGTGAACCCCCACTAACCTATTTTCTATAAATTTCTGTAGTTAACACACATGTTTTGAGCGCATGTTTGATGAAAAGTTTATGTATACTGCATAGAAATAAAACTAATCAGATTTCACACTTATCATGATTACAATACTCCAAAGCAACAAAGACAACAGCCATTAAAAAGATGTTCGTTCTATGAAGACCTTTTTTGGACTAATTTGTTCGTGGACTAAACCGGAAACTTTATGAACATTTTCAGTATGTTAGTCATTTATGTATTGATTATTAAATTTCCCAGCTTGGCTCTATTTTCTAATTTAAGTTAAGGAAATCAGTTAGAATACTTCACTGACTTTTTAAGTCTACAACTCAGAGGAATTTCTTAACCTTACCAGCTGAGGTGAATAATTTTTAATCCAAAAAAGATTTCATACAACATTCAAGAACGAACAAGAGAGATTCAATTGGATTCCATAAGTATTTATTTATGAGAAAAGTTAGGATAAAATAAATGAACCCTTTTCCTTAGCCTAACCTCTTTTGGAGAAATCATTAGGCGTCTGACATTATATTAGCCTTAATCATTTGTTAAAATCAAGTTTAGAAGTTTCTCAGAAAGTTCCAGAGCTATAGGTTATATAAACTGGAATAATCTATATGCCATTTTTTTAAAAACCTATTTGCAATTTAAAATTTTGTTCCAGCAGATTAAATTATCTGTGTCAGAGATGAGTCAGAGAACCTATTTTAGTCACACTAGTATAATGCCAGTGTATCACACATGTATATATTTATCACACACACACACACACACACACGGACACTTTGTCATAGTGGTATATATATATATATACACATATATGTATATACCACTATGAGAAAGTGTCCGTGTACATAGTATGTTGCCTTTTTTCATGTATTTTACCCTATCAACTGTAGTGATATTGGATTGTAAGTAATAAATAATCCGTGAGACTGACCATAGCAGCTATATCGAACCGTTTTATTATTAATATTATTTTACATTATATAATTACAGTTCAGGATGTACAGTTGTTTCCACAATTTACTGTCCAGTTTTCTTTCGTGCTATTTATATTTAATGCATTTGATATTTATTATTCAAAATGACCTTTAAATTGTAAAATGAATGTTCAGTAGATTGTGTCTTACCCCACTCGATTGGCATGTTTCACGTTGTCCGTCCGTCTGAGATTCTTGTTAGCATGATATTTCAAGAACAAGTGGTTGAATGTGTGTAGGATTTATATATTTATATATATATATATATATATAACCAGCAGATGAACTGATTTGATTTTAGAATTTTAGAATTGATCCAAACAAGGTCAAGTTCACAGCAAGATCAAAAGTTGGAAATAGTTTTTCTTCAACAGCTTCCTTTCTGTTTGTCATACAGAGATGCTACTTACAAGCTGATGTTCAGGAACTCGTGGCCCATTTTTGGCTCGCTGTAATTATTATAATGGTCCATCTGTTTGTCAGTCTGAGATAGGTTTTAGTGTGATATCTCAAGAACGAATGATTGAATATTAGTAGGATTTATATGGAGGTATCATTGTAACCAGGAGATGGACTGATTAGATTTTGGAATTCATCCAAACAGGGCCAAGGTCACAGCAAGGTCAAATGTCTGACATAGTTTTTCTTCAGTAGCTTCTTTCCTGTTTTAAATATATTTCAAGGGTATTTTTGGCAATTAGTGCAAATTAGTAACAAGAAGGACTAGACTTGTTGATGGCAGAGGCATTCCTAACTTGTTTGAGTAGTTGGAAATGGAAATCAAACTGACACACACAACCCTACACTAACACATTCAACGCAATAACATATTCAACTCTCCTCTTCTATAATCTCATGATTATGTTTATAGCTTCAATGTCTCTTGTCTCGGGTGCACGGTTAGTGGCTTAGTGGTTAGCACGTTCGCCTCACACCTCTATGGGGTTCGATTCCCCCCGGGGCCATGTGTGTGCGGAGTTTGCATGTTGAGGGGGTTTCCCCCGGGTACTCCGGTTTCCTCCAAAGACATGCATGATAGGCTGATTGGCGTGTCTAAAGTGTCCGTAGTATATGAATGGGTGTGTGAGTGTGTATGTGATTGTGCCCTGCGATGGACTGGCACCCTGTCCAGGGTGTACCCCGCCTTGTGCCCGATGCTCCCTGGGATAGGCTCCAGGTTCCCCGTGACCCTGAAGAAGGAGTAAGCGGTAGAAGATGGATGGATGCATGGATGTCTCTTGTCTTGACATTTTTCACAATTGTAGAAATACCTTTTCAATTCTTAAATCTCTTTCGTCAAATTGAATCTTGCATCATAAATTAGTTAATGATGACTCAACCGTTAATTAGCTGATGTGTGATTTCACTGCTCTAACATTGCAACTAACATTTTATAGGCGTATTTCACATGATAGATTTGTATTAGATTTGATTGGCTACTTGTTTGCTTTGGACGTAAATTAATCCCAATCGCAACTTTGCTCCATTTAAACAAGATAATTAAAATATGATTGTATATTGTATATGATTGTATCATGTATGATCCTGCACACAACACACAATGTTAAGGCAAATAGTACAGCCCTGCATGTTTACAGGTTATCTGCGATAACATGCTGTCTCACCTCCTCATCTGTACACTCTTCTCAAACAGCTTCAACTTTTGCTAATACTGCCATCATTGCCACTGCTGTCTAGCCGAGCCAAGCCTCTGCTGTACCACAGCACAACCGCCTCGTATACAGTAGCTGCGTTGCATTCTGGAACTTTGAGTGCAGCGTTTGCTGTCTCCACTATTTCTATAGTAGAAACAGCACATATTTCAATATAACCACATTTAATATGTTTCAGGCTTGGCTTTCCTTTAATCTCAGCCTGACAGTGAAGTAGACCATGTCACGACGTCAGGAGACAATCCTTTCTCCCCTGTCACAGAGCTACTCAGTATTGAGCCGATTATCATGTTTTATTTAGCGCTGCTTTGTTGGCACATGGACGCAGAAAGGCTGATGTTTTTCATCTTGTGCCCCTTTTTTTTTTTCAAACGAGAAAAAGCTGTGGATGACACATGCGGTTTATTTAACATATTGTCTTATTTAAATGATGGCTCAAGCCAGCCGATGAGCCAGCTGATGGCCTGACTGCATGTAATGAGTCACTGAATTTCTGCATTTGCTAATGATTTGTGGTGCGCCGTCTCCAGTAATGTCTCAAATAAGTGCAACATCTAAATATGCTTGAGAATATGTCGCATTCCTACCATTTGTGTCACAGCCCCACAGACAATGAGCATCAGCCTACAGTATGATCAGTTTTTTCTCCTTCAGTCTACATATGCTTCAATGAAACCATCGGTCGCACTACAGAAGATAATAGTGGCAGGATTATGTTGACTAGTTTCAAGATATAATCCATGATTAGATTCGTGTCCTGGAAGTAAGTTGCTATATGATTGAGGTGGCCGCTTCTTGGGGAGATTGCTAGTGCGGTTACAATTTCTATTAACAGGAGAAAAAAAAATTCAACGATCTCAAACATAAGAGGTAGATGTCAAGTTTCGCTGTGAGCTCTTAAAAAAAGATCTCACCGTTTTCCAGATATGTTCAATGTCATATTATTGAGAAAAGCAGTGTAGCAGTGTAGTGGCGACAGAAAATGCTAAAAAAAAAAGACTCAAAGTTCCAGAATGCAGTGCAGCTCAGCTAGGTAATGATCTACAAGATGAGGAGCATCATGGTGCTGATGATGGTATTAGAATGAAATTTGAGGCTTTTGAAAGCTGTTCTGTTTGATCAGCATGTACAGATGAGAAGGTCTTTAGGCAGAGATGAAGCAAGGGTAGTCAGCAGCTATCAACAGGTAGTCGGACAACATTCCAGGAAACCATCAAACAAAGTGATGAAAGACGTTTCAACGAAAAAAATATATATGTCAACTGGGAATTTCTTTACAAAATAAATCATGCCATGGAAGATCATATATTAATTATTATATTATAAACATATTAATATAACATATTCATATTAATTAAGATGAATATGCAAGTCATTCAGGGATGATTTTCCTTTAAGTCCTAAACAATTGGTTCTCTCAAAAATGACTTCTTTATTGATCCTCCCCTTTTGTAAAAGAAGAAAAAGTATAAATGCAGATCAAATGTACATAATAGATACAAGTGAAAAGTTCATTTGTTGATGTTGAATAAAACGTTTAAAATTGCTAATGTTGCAACAGTGAAGCTCATTTGCCTTTCATATTTTTTTCTTTTCCCCCTTTTATATGTCTCTTTATCTCCCTCCACCTTCTCTGATGAATCTTTCTCCTCTCATCTTCACTGTTATGGTACTGTCCTTAACCACTGTTATGGTACTGCTCTTTCTCTCTGGCTGGCATTTGACTCTCCTACATCTCTTCCTTTGCCCTTTAGGATTGCCTAGAGCACTGGCTTGGATCAGTTTTCCTGCTTCTGCTGGCCTCCTTGTTGTTTCTCATCCTCTTCATTCTTCTCCTCTTCTCGACCCCAGAATCCTCCAGCAGTCACAATGACCACCACCTACTTTATACGAGCCATGCAAGACAAGTTCCACCATCTCCCGTAGTAATGCCCGCTCTGGCCCAGTGCCAGTCTCCACCCGCTGCCCTACCCACCGCTCCTCCTCTTGCCATCCCACCCCTTGCCATTGCCATTGTTGCCATCTGCCGGCTCCTGCACCATGAAGGATGAGGTCATCAGCACCAACGCACTGGCCTGGCTGGTCTGCTCCGGGGTGTCTATCCTGGCTAATGCCTGGGGCATCCTGAGCGTGAGCGCCAAGCAGAAGAAGTGGAAGCCTCTGGAGTTCCTGATCTGCACACTGGCTGGCACGCACATCCTCAACATGGGCATCCCTATCACTATGTATTGCGTCATCCAGCTGCGCCGCCAGCACTCCAATTACGAGTGGAACGAAGGCCTCTGCAAGGTCTTTGTCTCCACCTTCTACACTCTTACTCTGGTCACCTGCTTCTCCGTCACATCGCTTTCCTACCACCGCATGTGGATGGTGCGGTGGCCTGTCAATTACAGGTAGGGCAAAATTTGCTTGGATGAATTTATGTTGCCTTGTGTATTTCTTAATATATATAAGTATTGAGAAGGTATTTAAGCTACAGGATTTGTTTCCAAGAATGTTATAATATGTGCAGATTTTTATTTTTTTGCAAACACACTTTTCAAATTCATGGTTTGTCTAAGATCAAACATTATATCCTAATTTGAGCCACATAAGGATGTATCACAGCTCCTCGTCTACAATAGTGAACATTGAAATATTGCCATCCTTTGCCATGGATGCTGGTTCTTAAGGGCTTATCTCACATGAACACATCCCTACTGCCTCATGTACAGCTCTAGATATTGCCAATGATATCAGGTGACTTATAGTAACCAGCTACAAAGACAGTCCTTGGAAGAAGTTGAGGTTAAGTGTACTGTTATGCCACATCAGCGCAGGCTTATTTATGACCTCTACAGTCATATCCATGTTCTCTGGCTAATGATTGACCATGGAGATATTCTTAAGATTTTGACAGTAACTGTAAGACAAAAAGCTGATTTGCTTTCTTACTGTGTAACGATCTGATGTAAGGATGTCCCATTCTGTGTTTACTGTTGATTATGTAAGGAAAAAATGATATAAGGAAATAATCAACGATGGAGCGGTGGCTGTTCCACATCCTGAAGTGTTTTATTCCTCTTATGCCACATCAATTTTCTCACAGTTACAATTTGTAATTTATTATTGAACATGATTTTTAAGCAGTTATACAGTCCCCTCTGAAACTATTCATTTCACATTTCACAAACTATTTCATTTGTTTGTGTTATACACCAAAGACATTTGGGTTTGAGATCAAAAGACGGATTTGAGACGAGAGTTTAGGATTTCAGCTTTTATTTCTTTAGTATTTACATCTAGATGTGTTAAACAACACAAAACATTGAAGCTTTTTTTTTTATCAGACTAACCAATGTTAAGGTGAGCAAAAGTATAGGAACAGATAAGTCTTGAAGTACATTTAAGTAAATAACAGTTAATATTTGGTTGCATATACCTTGCTTTCAATAACTGCATCAAGCCTGTGACTCCCTGACATCACCAAGCCTTTTTCAGTTGCTGTTTGTTTAGGGGTTTCTCCTTTCAGTCTCCTCTTCGGGAGGTGAAATGCTCAGTTGGGTTAAGGTCTGGTGATTGACTTGGTCAGTCTAAAACCTTCCACTTTCCCCCTTTACTGAGTTGGCAGTGTGTTTTGGATCATTGTCTTGCTGCATGATAGAGTTCCTCTCGATTAATTTGGAAGCACTTCTGTATAAATTGGCAGACAAAATGTTCCTGTAAACGGAATTCATTGTGCTGCTACCATCATGAGTTACATCATCAATAAAGATTAGTGAGACCGTTCCAGAAGCAGCCATGCACGTTCAAGCTATGACAGCGCTCTGATCTTCATGTTGGCCAGTCCTTTTTAAGAACCAATGCAGTCTTCACAGGTGAAACAGAAGACTCGTACCAAGAGTAGGTGTTCAGACCTATTTATTGTTTAAACAATCAATGTAACACCTGGGTAACAAGAAACACCTGTCAGTCACATGTTCTAATATCTTTGCTCACATACAAATTGGGTGGTCTGATACAAAATGTTCCTTTAACACATCTACATACAAATATCAGGAAATAAATCTGATTATAAGCTTCGAGCTCATATTCATCTTTTGATCTCAAACCCGAATGTCTTCGGTCTACAGCAAAAGCAAATAAATTGACCTCGCTGTTCCAAAAGTTTTGGAAGGGACTGTAGTTACATTTCATGTTCCCGTTATCATTTACATTATAGCAGCTATAAAGAGTTGATGGCTAAGTAAACATGTCTTCCAGAACCAGTGTGGACTGGCCCTCAGGAAGCTGGGAAATTTTCCCAGTTTGCCGCTTCATATTCCTCTGTGTGGCTGTTTAAAAAAAAAATAATTCCCTTTTCTCTCATGTGTACTGTCTAACAAGTGACACACACAGTGTAGCAGAGACCCTACTTCTAATTGGTTCATTAAGTTTCTGTCAATTTCCTGTGTTTGTGGGCACGTGTAGACTAGACCAACAACGAAAAAGAAAGCAGAAAGGCGGTGCGGCGAAAGAAAGAGAAACGATAGAGGGTGTAAAAATAAATAAATCTCTGTTCTACATCAGCTGCTGGTGATTGTGATGATGGGGACAGCAGGGGAACGCATGAACTCAATGGCAGAGCCTAGCGAGTGAAATGAGGCTGGGGAATGATAAGCATTCTTTTAGGTCAGCCTTTTATTTAGGATTGTTTTATGTTAGACACAGATTTGATTATTTGTCTCTCGGACAATTGAACAAGCTACGTAAATGGAAACGAAGGCTCCATCTATGGCACATGTGTTGCAGACGGCATCTCAAATCAATGGTTTTTTTCTAGTGCTGTTGCTCCTAGCTTTTCTGAATTAAGAGCACCAGCGTTACCAGGTAAATATTTCATTTGGAACCCTGCTATAGATGTTTCACCTTTAGCACATTATTTATTTGATTGATGATTATGTAAAAGCAGGTGGTATATATGGATGGAGATCCACCCTTTCAGTGTTCAGCAAGTATTATGCAGTAGTGTTATAAAATAAATGGTTTACATTTACTTGTCTTATTTATGTGACATTATATAATGGCTCTAATGTAACCCTATGTTGTAATACTAGTTGATGCATTTTCGATTATGTTATTTCAGAAAAATGTAGGGGAGGACATTAAAACAAATCTGATTTTTGTACTGCGCCTGGTTCTGGTGCCTCGGGGGAACGAAGGCAGATTTTCAGACTTCAACCAGGTGGTTATTAACACTGAGTATTAGTATTATTATCTTGGAATGCAGGAACACCATGAGGTAAATGTGTTTGCACCATGAGGTGCACCTGGTCCTTTAAAATAACATCAAATTATTTAAGGAACCATGCAGAGCATTTGTTAGATCTTAGGAGTTTCACAACATGACTGCTCATAGCATTATATATCTATAACCATGGTGACATTGGCAGCATACCATGATCCAGTTGCCTTTCTGTAAATGTAAATCCCTGGCCTTTGGGATTGTAGTATAGGCACGTGAACTTCTTGCATGTTCCTTAGTGCGGTTAGAGTGACAGAACACGGAGAAATCATTTTCCAAATGATGCGACAGATAGAATGGTGTAAATGTGTGATAGAGAGACCTACCATTTGGTGCATTGTGGCATTGTGGTAATTGCTTCATTGCTTTGAAAACTCACATCAAAGTACTGATTGTCATACTGCTTTCATAACAAACACATAATGCATAATTGCCATTCGAGCTAATATGACTCACTGTGTAGCTGCCTTTGTAATTGTGATTTAGATACTTCAAAGTTAAAGTGCTTTTTTCATGTGCTGTTTTTCGTTATTTTCACATGATCAATCCTCTATAGAAAAGAAGGTTATACACTTCTGATTATCTTCAGCGAATCAGAGCCTTTTATTTATTGTACCTGTCCGGAATTAATCAGGATTAACCCATTAGTCACCACTATTGTGCCGACATTAAGTCAGATCAAAGTTCAACTGAATAGAACTGTATTGATATATAGCACTTTTAGCAAAAGATATTGTCACCAAGCAGCTTTACACAAGTCCAGAGACTAGATTTAGTTTTAGTTCCCTTATGAGCAAGGAAATTCAAGAAAGAAAAAAAACAACAACAACCCTGATATGGTACAAGGAAGAAACCTTAAGACTCAAAAGGGAACCTTCCGATGATGATCTAAGATTGCTCTGTAGGGTATAGAAGATCTTTCTACGCTGCACAATGTGCCAAATGGACTTTTGCTTTTGCATTGAGGACAACAACAACAACAACAACAATAATAATAAACTGTTCCTCTCAACAAACCTCCCCTTTTATAGTAAATGTTTTTCATCTCAATCTCATCACACTCAGTTTTAGTTTCTTGTTGTCCTACAGCACGGTTATTAATCGGTTTCCTGCACTGCCTAGTTTTCTCTTCACAGACGCTCCACAGGATGATTTGCAGATGAATGCATTTCTGGGGCACAATAACATAAAAACAGACGCTCGCACTCATAAAGCAGCATTAGACGAATGAGGACAAACAGAATTATGTGTGTGTGTGTGTGTGTGTGTGAGAGAGAGCTATAGCTTGGTGAGAGAAGAACAAAAGCAAGCCAATTGTGTTTTCCTCCATTTTAATACCTAGTGTCTGTATGCAGCGAGTGTAATCTTGTAACTTCTGGCTTCAAAACACTTTTCCCAACGCTGCCTTTAGTGTATGTAAAATTTGGCTGAAAAGAGCAGAGCCTGATGTGGTCTTCTGCTGGTGTAGGCCATTCGCTTCAATGTTCGATGCGTTGTGCATTCTGAGATGCTTTTCTGCTCATGACGGTTCTAAAGAGTGGTTATTTGAGTTTCTGTTGCCTTCCTGTCAGTTCTAATCAATCTGGCCATTCTCCTCTGACCTCTCTCATTAATAATGCATTTCTGCCAGAATAACTGCCACTCCCAGAATGCTTTTTTTTTGGTTTGTTTTCGCACCATTCTGCATAAAGGAGGAGAACGAGGAAGACATTTATTTTGAAAATTGCACTGCCTTTTAATACAGTTGTCTCCAGCATTTTAGTTTTTCTCATGCTTGGAATACACCGGCTTAAATTACGAATGCAGTCTGGACTCTTCAGCATCTGTTTTTCTCATTGCTGCTCTTCAAACTGATAGGGCTTTCCTTTTCTCTCTCTCTCTCTCTCTCTCTCTCTCTCTCTTTTCTCTCTCTCTCTCTCTCTCTCTCTCTCTCTCTCTCTCTCTGCTTGTGGCTTCAAGCTGTGTGATGATGTAATTTCCCCCATGGGATCCTCGGGAGACTGAGAAAAAGCTAAAGTTATGACCCTGACCATCCAGAGAGCTACCTCTCCTTCTGCATCTCTTTTATTTTTGAACCGGTTAACAAACATAGATGATGTCACTATCTGTTCTTCCTCCTTCACATCTAGATGTTCCCAAGGCTTTGTTTCTTTCTTTAGCGTCCTCTCCCACTAGTCTTCTGGCTTAGGTGTTTGCAGGGGAGTGGATCGGTTCAAAGATAAAAGACAGGAAACAAATAGGAATAGATGAGGGAAAGAGCATTGAGTAAAAAGCTGTGTTTCTCTTGGCAAGTCTCTGAGTAATGCAGAGCAATGTGAATGGCCTGGTTTGAGAAAATCCAGCCAAGAAATTAATTTGAATCATTATTTGCGGCACTTGATTGTACTGTAACAGCAACAAAAGTTAGTGTTTGGTATTATAGCATATAATACCAAACACTTTCTTCTTGCCACTCTTCCATAAAGGCCAGATTTGTGTGGTGTACGACTGATTGTTGTCCTATGGACAGACTCTCCCACCTCAGCTGTAGTTCTCTGCAGTTCATCCAGAGTGATCATGGGCCTCTTGGCTGCATCTCTGATCAGTCTTCTCCTTGTCTGAGCTGAAAGTTTAGAGGGACGGCCAGGTCTTGGTAGATTTGCAGTGGTCTGATACTCCTTCCATTTCAAAATGATCCGCAGCAGTGCTCCTTGGGATGTTTAAAGCTTGGGAAATCTTTTTGTATCCAAATCCGGCTTTAAACTTCTCCACAACAGTATTACGGACCTGCCTGGTGTGTTCCTTGGTCTTCATGATGCTCTCTGCGCTTTCAACAGAACCCTGAGACTATCACAGAGCAGGTGCATTTATACAGAGACTTGATTACACACAGGTGGATTCTATTTTTCACCATCAGTCATTTAGGACAACATTGGATCATTCAGAGATCCTCGCTGAACTTCTGGAGTGAGTTTGCTGCACTGAAAGTAAAGGAGCCGAATAATTTTCCACGCACCACTTTTCAGTTTTTTATTTGCTGAATAAGTTTAAAATATCCAATAGATTTCGTTCCACTTCACAATTGTGTCCCACTTGTTGGTGATTCTTCACAAAAAAATTACATTTTATATCTTTATGTTTGAAGCCTGAAATGTGGCAAAAGGTTGAAAAGTTCAAGGGGGCCGAATACTTTCGCAAGGCACTGTACATGATTGTGTTGTAATAGAAAATAAATGAGCTTGTAGAAAATAAAGGTCTCCAGAAAGAGAAAATTCTTGTGCATTTAAAAGTGGCTGGAGCACCTGAGTGATGCAGTGGGAAAGCATTAACCCTGTGGTCAGAAGATTCAAGGCTCATATCCTGAAGATCCCACAGATACTGTATCAGTGATTCTAGCGATTTACCCATTCTCTCTGGGTGGAAGAACAACATTACTCTCTTTCTTGTCAATCAGAATGATACTAGCCAATTGTGGGCTTCTCTGAGCTCAAGTATGTCCAAGATGGCTGTCCTCCATGTCCTCCAAATGTGCTCAAAATCCACTTGCAGGAAGTACATGTTAGACTTTCAGCCTAGTGGGTGGAAATGGGTGCTGACTCTCAATGAAAATCACTGATAACGGCAAGTTTATTTCGTACTCCATATAATGAATATGTAAACATGCTAAACATTGGAATTTTGAGGATTCTCGAAATGCTTCTTCTCTACTTTCAGAAAGTAGTCTTTGCAGCTTTAGCCCCTAATAGCTTTCTCTTCATTTTATATTCTCTTTCCTCTCCAGGCTGAGCAACACGAAGAAGCAGGCTGTGCACACAGTGATGGGTATCTGGATGGTTTCTTTCATCCTGTCCACACTGCCTGCTGTGGGCTGGCACGACACCAGCGAGCGCTTCTACACCCACGATTGTCGCTTTATAGTGACTGAAATTGGCCTAGGCTTCGGCGTCTGCTTCCTGCTCCTGATCAGCGGCAGTGTAACAATGGGAGTCATTTGCATCGGCATTGCTCTCTTCCAGACGTTCTCCATGCAAACAAGCCAGAGTGCCGACAAGAACAAGTTCAACGTGCCCACTATTGTGGTAGAAGATGCGCAGGGAAAGCGCCGCTCATCTATCGACGGCTCCGAACCAATCAAGACCTCACTGCAAATCACCTACCTGATCAGCGGCATTGTGTTCATCTATGACTTCCTTACTGGCTTTCCCATTCTGGTGAGTTGCATTGGATTTAAAGCAGTTATAAATATTGGGGAACTGGTGAATTCTTCGATTCATTTCTACTTTTCATGGCCTGATTTACTAAGAAATAACGAGTGCTGATTTGCGAATGCATGTGAGCAATTGTGCGTGTTGCACAATTTATATAGAACAATTGCAGAAATGATCATATGTGCAAAGTAGGGGAAGAACAAAATATTCGGTTTATATTTTGGTGTGTGTTAGATGCTCTTGATAGCCATAGTGAGTTCAGTTTTGTTGGGTAGTTACTCTTTACATTAAGGATAGTGTGAATAGAGATAGTAAATGATTTTGGAAACAGGCTGACACAATTTTGAGAAACATATCATTATATTTTTACTTTAATTGACAGAATTGATTGATTTCCACAAATTTAATATCTGCCCTTCAGTTGTATTAATTTGCGCATCCAGTGCAACTTTCAGGGTTAGTAAATCGCACTGCTAAACTATTAATCTGTTTACAACGACACAGCCCTTTTTTTGTTGCATTATTCATTAAGGCAAACACAACATAAATAAGATTTTTTTTTTTTACCTCGTGGACCCTGTTAGTAAAAGAACTTGGTGTTTATTTTTCTATTTACATATGCATACCTTTAGTAAATCAGGTCCTTTATGTATAATTTGCATTCTAAATAGGGAAAACCAAACATGATTGTTCACAGTTAATTGGACTTTTGCAATTCAGGATTTTGCATTTCTAGCAGGTGCTGAGGTCTCTCTGAGATATTCTTTGTTGCTTTTTTTTTTCTCTCTTTAAATAATGCATTCATTATACATTCATATTCAACTTGCTTATAAATTCAGTACTTACTGCATCGTGTCGTTTTTAAAAGGCACAGTATCCATTTTAAAGGCTCTTATGCATGGTCTGTATGTGTTTACTTAAACTAAACAGCTACTGATATATAAAGCTGGTGCATGTTCTTTAATTCATGGGTTATGTCACAAAGCTATATTTTGTAAAGAGTTTTGGGATCTCTAAGACAATTTTTGACCACTGTCTGAGAGAATAAAAGTTGCAACCTGTTTTCTGATGTATGAAACCCATGCGGTGACTCATAGACTCTACACAGAAGGAGTAGTGTGTCAAGTTGAAATTGTCCCCGACTCTGACCACTTAGAGACACTCTGAAAGCTTTCAACTTTCTGCGCTGTGCTCCATGCTTAAACTTTAATGACCAATTCCAGTTACATGCTTGTCAGCACTAAAGGCGTTATTCTCACATCAGTGGTGGGTTTTTTTTTTTTCGCAGAAGCAAAAGTTCTAGACAGAGAGAGAGAGAGAGAGAGAGAGACTGATATCGAGGTCTGCGGTGAATAGAAGCAGATTGAACACCACAGGATTATTCATCTCTGGAGGCCTGAAAAAAGCACTCAACTCCATTGAAAATTTGTACTGTGATAACTCCTAAACTTTTCTGTGATAACTCCTAAACTACTTCTCCCATACTTAGCACAGCCCTTCGGGTTGTTCTGGGTCATCAAGCTGCATTTTCAAAACTAATCAGACTTATGGTTTTCCCATACTGGATGATCAAATATCCCAAACACTTTCACAGACTTATATTAAATGTTCATGATTCAAACTCACACACACTTGTGTGCGGAGTGCCTGAAGTCCCTCTCCACTCCCTCTCACTCTGTCAGTGTACCTGTAACAGAGCCTCTCACTTTATCTGTCTGTCTATCAGTGCCACACATTCTCTCCATCCATCTCTCTATCAGCCTACATCACCAGTACCACACACACTCTCTCTCCATATTTCTTTCTATCAATCTACCTGTGTCACTCCCTCACCCCTTCTGTCTTTCTACTAATAACACACTCTCTCCATCTACTGGATATACTCGTGTCTCTCTAACTTCTGTCTGCTTGTCACTCTCTCTTTCTTTCCTACTTTCTTTCTTTCTTTCAACTTCATACTATCTTCAAGCGTTCAGACTGGCTTTTTCAAGCCAACATCAAAGTTTGTCGTGACAACCTTTACCTATCTACTTGTTTATTGTCCGTGTGTCCGATCAGGCTGAGTGCAGTTTTGCAGATTGTTGCACCCCTTGTTTTCCAGTTTTTACGGTGATTGACACATCAAAAATAATGATTGCATGGGAATTTTAGGTTTCTAAAAGCCACTAGTGTGGACCACATGGCTCATAACATAATGGACAGTTTGGGTGGTCAGATTTGAATTGGAGAGACATTGACACTTGTATCATGTGACCAAAATGCTTCTCCGGTACTGCAACAACCCTTTGATTGAAATCTGTTTGAAATGTGTTTATATCTACAAATTATTTCAATGTGATTGGAATATTTTGACTGAAAAACCTAGGACTGCCTTAAACCTTAGCTATATGCTTGGATTGTATTGTATTCTGTTAAGTGGTTTTGGATAAAAGCTATAAAACTACACTACCAAACTAATAATTACAATAGTTATCCAAACAGTACAGAAATAAATAAAACAATACAATATTGATGGACTTTTATCATCATATATAGGTTTGCTAACAAGCTGCTGGCAGAACAGTAGCATTAATTAGATACATTAATTTAACTTCAACAAAGAATTCTGAAAAATAGGTAAGATTTAAAAAAATTCTGTACAAAAATTGTACAATTATGTACTTTGAAGGACTCACATCTGTTAACCTGTAATTGGATGCTTCCAATCTGAGGTACAATTGCAATTTACGTACTGATGATAAGTGTGAAATCTCAGAAAGGTGTATTGTGACATTTTAATCATGATATTGGTTTCAAATTGTAATATTGCCAATCCCTACTCTTTATAATAGTACCTCCTCTCCATCATGCTGCATGTGGAATCTTCTCCTGTTTATTGTGCATCTGTTTTCCTAAGTCATTGTTTCTCTTTTCCATTACTCCTATGTACAGTAATAGTCACACCAGTACGACATTCCCAGCTCATGTTCGAGATGCCATAAACAAAGCCTTGTATCTTTCTCCCTCACTGGGATAATGAGCGATTTAAATGCATTGACAGCTATATCACAAGCACACTTCAATTATGGTACGTTTTATGGAGCGTGCGCTGACTATCCTGCCCGAGTGCCCTTTACACTACACATGGGTTTGAATAGACTGTCGAGTGTTGGGATAACTAATGGGATGGACGGGATTCTGGAATGTGCTTTGGTGTAACTGACTGGATAGAATCCTTTCATGGAGTTCAATGTTAATATTAGCATAGCGTTGACTCTGGGGGATTAAACACTGACACTGAGAGGAAGCCCAGGCCAGGCCACCCGTGATCACACCCAGTACAGCATGTTCAGCTGCCAGTGTTAAGGGGATGCTTAGAGAAATTTTTTTCCAGTAGCTTACCGGGAAGACCCCTCCTGATGATGAATCATAGAAATGTGTATCCCTGCACTGGGGCAGAATATGTGTGGGGGAATTTGTGCCTCATTATCTAAAGCCAGAGGAAGCTAGAGATTAAAATGGTACAGAAAGCTACTGCGAGGAAACTAAATATCGTAATGTAAATGTAAACCAAAACCTACTTGAGATCACCTTTATAGTGTAGAGAATAAATTTCTCCATCTTCGACCCAGAGTACCATGCTGTGGAAAAGTATTTTCTCCCATCCTGATTTCTTCTGTTTTGGTGTATATCTCATACTAAATTGTTTCACAAATTAAAACAAAACCTAAGATAACACAAACTGAGCACACACAAAATACAGTTTTTAAATGATAATGTTATTTATTGAAGCAAAAACGTTATCCAATACCAACTGGGCCTGTGTGAAAATATATTTGCCCCCATAGTTACTGATTCCCAAATCTATGAAACTGCGTTCATACTGGGGTTGAGCTGGACTAGACGCAAGCAGACCTGATTACTACAAACCCTGTTCAATCAAATCAACACTTAAATAGAGCTTTTTCAACAGCATGAAGTAGGTTAAAAGGTCTTACCCTGTAACAGTTTTTTGCCAAAGTTGAAAGAAATTCCAGAAATGATGAGGAAGAAGTTAATTGAATTACATCAGTCTGGGAAGGGTTACAGAGCTGTTTCAAAGGCTCTGGGATTCCAAATAACTACATTGAGAGCCATTATCTCCAAATGGAAAAATTTTTGGCAAAGTAGTGAATCTTCCCAGAAGTGGCCGACCTTCCAAAATTCCTCCAGGAGCAAAGCAACTACTCATCCAGGAAGTCAGAAAAGAGCCAAGGACAACATCAAAGGACAGGGCCCAACAGTGGCAGCTTGCAGTGGTGGGGCTTAAACGCCCGACCTTCCAATCAGTAACCCAGAACCTTAACCGTCAAGCCACTACTGCAAACCACTCACTCATACTATGGACCTTGTGAAGTCTCGCTTATGTACTTGCTACTAAGTCAATTGTGTTTATACACTGGTTTGCTGTCCGTTTTGCTCATTTGTAAGTCACTTTGGATAAAAGCACCTGCTAAATTAATACATGTAAATGTAAAGTCCGTTCTCTCAACTGTGTTTGTTACTTTTATATTTGTATCGAGTGTGTTACAAAAGCACTATGGCACAAATGATTGTTTGCTCACAATCAGGATTTCCCAAAAACTCTACGAAGTGGTTGCGTAATGCATGTGGGCTGTTTAGAAGTGAATGAGAAGAAAGATTCAAAACAGTTAGTTCTAACAAAAAAGGCCCTGAGATAACACTGCTTTATAGTATATTACATAACATGAAACATAACATGACATGCAATGGATATAAAAAGTCTACACACTCCTGTTAATATGGCAGGTTTTTGTGATGTAAAAAATTGAACTCACTTTTGTTGCCAGCGGTTTAGACATTAATGGCTGTGTGTTGAGTTATTTTGAGGGGACAGCAAATTTACACTGTTTCACAAGCTGTACACTCACTACTTTACATTGTAGCAAAGTGTCATTTCTTCAGTGTTGTCACATGAAAAGATATCATCAAATATTAAAAAAAATGTGAGGGGTGTACTCACTTTTGTGAGATACTATAAATCTTCAGAACTTTTTCCACCCTATCCTCAAAGTGAAATTGCAGCATATAAAAATCAGAGACATTTTAGGGAAAAATAGCAAGTTACGATAAGTTGCATAAATATACACACCCTTTTATAATTGAGGATGTGGCTGTGTGCAGAATTAACCAATCACATTTAATCTCAAAAGTAATTATCATACAGCTGTCATCAATGAAGTTATTCTGATTAACGCCAAATAAAGACCAGCTGTTTCTATAGGATTTTCTTGATATCTTTTTGGTTTTATCTGACTGCTGAAGCCATGGTCCACAAAGAGTTTACAATGCATTCATGGTATCTAACTGCCACGAGATATCAATCAGGAGAAGGTTATAAAAGAATTTCTGAAAGATTCGATTAGTACCATGGAACATCATTGTCACGATTTCCCCTTTAAGCAGCATGCTGCGGAGCATGTCAGCGCGCAAGCCGAGCATGGTGCGCGAGCACCTGCTTTTTCATTGTTGACAATCTTGATATTTCGACATTTGTTATGATTGTTATGTCTCCTCCCTGTTCTGTCGTTGGTTGTTGTTTCACGTGTGTCTGAAATGCCGTCAGCCGTCAGCCATTACAACGCTGATTATGTTTGTATATATACCGCGCGCCTCCCAGCACACGGCACGGAATATTAGATAGATTAGTTAGATAAGATAAGTTTAGTTTAGATTCCTTACGATAGAGAACCATAGTCACAGTCATAGTTCATGTCATGTTTCATGTTTCCTGTTTAGATTCGTCTGTGTAGTTCACGCTGGTTTCTCCGCTCCCAGTTCAAAGTCATAGCTTATGTTTCATGTTTTGTTTCTCGACCCTGTTTTCTGTGACCACGACATAGTTTCCTGCCTTGCCCCGTTAATGCCTGTTTGCCGATCGCATGTTTTGTATTACGTTTTTGGATCACGTTTTGGATTTACCTGCGTGTGCCTATCTTAAATAAAACTGTTCCTACAGCACTTGCATCCTTCATATCTCTGTTACGTCACGATACGTGACAATCATGAAGACCATCATCAACAAGTGGAGGAAATGGGGCACTTCAGAGACATTACCAAGATCAGGACACCCCTCCAATCTGTACAAAACAACAAGACAAAAATTTACCAGGGAGGCTGTTAAGAGACCTACAGCAACAGTAAAGGAACTGCAGGAATATGTGACAAGTATTGATTACTCTCTGCATGTGACTACAATCTCTTGTATCCTTCCCATGTATGGGGTAGGGTGGCAAGTCGGAAGCCCGATGTATTACAAAATACATCCAATCTCTATTAAATCACTCCGAACCATGTAGCAAAATGTGTTATGATTTGATGAGATTAATTCCAAAAGGTATAATAATTCCAATAGGTATGTTTCATGCAAAAACAAAAGCACCCAAAGAACACCATACCCATGGTGCAGCATGATGGTGTCAGCATCATGCTTCAGGGCTGCTTTTCTTCAGCCAGAACTGGGGCTTTTTTCAAGGTAGGGAATAATGAATAGCTATAAATTCCAGTCAATTTTAGTGCAAAATCTTCAGGTGTCTGCTAGTAAGCTGAAGATTAAAAGGGATTTCAACTTTTAGCATGACAATGACCCAAAGCATACAACCAAATCAACAAAGGAATGGCTTCACCAAAAGAAGATCATTGTTTTTGAATGACCGAGCCAGAGCCCAGACCTGACTTCATGAGATGCGGATATAGAAAGTTTTTTGCAAGAAAGAATACGAAAATATTGCCAAGTCAAGATGTGTCATTCTGATAGACTCTTACTCAAAAACACATTTTATACCCACTGTAACATGAAAGCTATTTTATGCTGTAATTTTTGTTAACGATGCTGCATGACTAGTTTGATTGGAGGAAAACAGTTAGAAACTGGACGAGTTTAGCTGACTGGTTGTTTTAATAATTTAGAAGAGGGGTACCATCTAGCTACCGTGATACAGAAGATATCTGAAAACTTTGTTTTTCCATTTTCTCGGCTAAAGCAGCGGTCAGACCAAATGCAAAATTTTCCCGGAAGAAAAGGCAATTCACTGAAGGGGAAAGGACAGGGGATGTGAAAGAAGCAATTGCATCTGATAGTGGTTAATTTACCTTTTTTTTTTTTTTTAACTTTATTGAGGTGTACTATGACCTGTCAATGAGGCTAATCCCTTAAATGAAGAAAGAATGCTAAATCCCATAGTACATGCTAATAAGTTCTGCTTATCTTTGTCACAGGTGGTGAGCTTTGCCAGTCTGAAGTATGACCGTTCCTACAGCTGGATGGTACTGTGTGTGCTGTGGTGCTCCATAGCCCAGTCCATCCTCCTCCCCATGTTCCTGTGGGCCTGTGACCGCTACCGTGCCGATGTCAAGGTGGTCTGGGAGAAATGTGTGGCCATTATGTCCAACGACGAAGTGGACGAAGGTAAGGAGCATTGGGAAAACGTCTGCATGGTACCAAGAGAAGGAAGAAAATGGATAGAGGCAAAGGAGTTTGGATCTGTGTGTGCAAACTGAAAAAGGGATATCTTTAGGACAGCCAATGATTATACTTAGTAGATCTGTCATCTATTTTAAATGTGAGAGATTATTTCATGACATAATTGTTGAACCAGTGGTATAATTTATAATATATAGTATAATGATATGCTGTACATTATGCATATTAGTTTGATCACTCAAAACAACTGTTTATTCTTCATGTGCAGCGAGTACATGTAGATTTGGCTAATGCAAAATTAATTAATAATAGAGAATCTTGCCATTGTCCTCATATTTATCTGGAGGGTACAGTTGTATAGACTATTCAGAGAATAAGATTGATTTAAAAGAATCATTAGGTAACCAGTGGCGGCTCATCCATCGAGGCAGGTCGGGCAGAGCCTCACCATATATATAAGCCGTTCAACAAATGTTAATCTTCATAAGTTCTCACGTTGCGCAATCATGGGACAGCACTCACTTTGGTGCCACAATGTTATTATATTACCTAGTGGTTATAATATGTAAACTGCAAGAAGCCTTAATAGAGGGTCCTTAGGGAAGGAAGCACGCTGCCCCATGCTCGGGGGAGGAGCAGTGGACAGGAGAGTTAATGCCTTCATTTTGGTTAAGGCTGTCAGAGTTAAGTTTAACTTAAGTCATAATTAATGTTCTCCCGCCCCACCGAAATCTATGGTCATGAGCCGCTGCTGTAGGTAACTGAAATAGACATCCATTTAATTTAAACCTTATACAGAAGGTGCATTTGGGAGAATTGGGAAATATATTGGAAAATATTCATTTGAAAGGATCTGCCGTAGATTGCTAACATGGAAATAATGTCTGGTCTCAGGATATTATTAATATATTAATGACGCTGGAAAATAATTGTGTGGTGGTCTGTGAACAACCTGTTGGATGCTGCGCTCCACTTTCAGAAAACATAAATATATTTAACCAAAACAACATGAAAATGTTTTGATTTAGGTTCATATCTAACCTTGCCTTGGCTGTCTTCCTACAAATATCAAGTTGGGTAATGAGCCAGTTTATCAAACGCAGACAGACTGTTTTCTAAGATCTTGCCAGCGATGTGTGCTTTTCTCACACAGTGAATGTCATGCATTCAAGTTGTCAGATAGCTACATGCTATAGCAAAATGGACATAGATCTAATCAGTTCAGTTTGTGATCAGATACTAGCCACCAAAGTCTTGATCCTTCTGATCCATCAAGTCATCATCAAAACAGAGAAGAGTGCTTAAACACTCTGTACAGAAGACGGCAGACAAAGTTTTAGAATGTTTTACTACATAAAAAGGCACTTATATCACAAAATAAAAAAATTAAGAGAAAGAACACGATGATTATTTCCAGGCTGATGTTAGCATTAACAGGGATCGGTTAAGGGAAAAGATGACTTTAAGGCTTGTGTTTAAATGCTGTGAGTGACTGTTCAGAACCTGATGAGACTAATTCTTATAATCAAAGTGAGAATTATATACAGTGAATCCAGAAAGCATTCACAGCACTTCACTTTCCCCACATTTTGTTATGTTACAGCCTTATTCCAAAATTTATTCAATTCATTATTTTCCTCAAAACTCTACAAACAATACCCCATAATGACGATGTGAAAGAAGTTTGTTTGAAATCTTTGCAAATTTATTTAAAATAAAAAACAAAAAAGCACATGTACATAAGTATTCACAGCCTTTGCCATGACACTCAAAATTGAGCTCAGGTGCATCCTGTTTTCACTGATCATCCTTGAGATGTTTCTACAACTTGATTGGAGTCCACCTGTGGTACATTCAGTTGATTGGACATGATTTGGAAAGGCACACACCTGTCTATATAAGCATGGTGGTGGCAGCATCATGCTGTGGGGATGTTTTTCAGCGGCAGGAACTGGGAGACTAGTCAGGATAGAGGAAAAGATGAATGCAGCAATGTACAGAGACATCCTTGATGAAAACCTGCTCCAGAGCGCTCTGGACCTCAGACTGGGGCGAAGGTTCATCTTCCAACAGGACAACGACCCTAAGCACACTGCCACGATAACAAAGGAGTGGCTACAGAACAACTCATGTCCTTGAGTGGCCCAGCCAGAGCCCAGACCTGAACCCGATTGAACATCTATGGAGAGATCTGAAAATGGCTGTGCACCAACACTCCCCATCCAACCTGATGGAACTTGAGAGGTCCTGCAAAGAAGATTGGGTGAAACTGCCCAAAAATTGGTGTGCCAAGTTTGTAGCATCATACTCAAAAAGAATTCAGGCTGTAATTGCTGCCAAAGGTGCTTCAACAAAATATTGAGCAAAGGCTGTAAATACTTATGTACATGTGTTTTTATTGTTTTTTATTTTTAATAAATTTGTAAAGATTTCAAACAAAATTCTTTCACATCGTCATTATGGGGTATTGTTTGTAGAATTTTGAGGAAAATAATGAATTCAATCCATTTTGGAATAACGCTGTAACATAACAAAATGTGGAAAAAGTGAAGCGCTGTGAATGCACTGTATAGTAAAAAAAGTCACAATTTGATCATATGAAATGTTTTCCCAGGCTGCCACACAATTTTAGGTCATTTACAAACCTGTTTTGTCATTGTATGGTGGAATTACTAGGCTATTTATCAACATGGAAACACAATCGTTTCAGCTTGGTGCAATGCATGATTAATAATCCAAAATCAAATGTGCAACCGTCGGATTTGTATTGTGATCTTAATGTTACCAGTGCTTCTGCTTCTTTTCAGAGGGCTTGCCCTGTATAACACAGCTTGGGTGTATGTATAAGGGTTGTTTCTTGTTCTTATCTGCCACTTATCTGCATGCTAAGCTGCCTGTGCTAATAGCTAATGTCATCCTTCATGCTGCAACCAGGCTGTATTTGCTTTAGATCAGCATTTTACACTGCCCTAGCCCTGCTTATTTTCCCACTAAGAGTCAGTCCTGCTTCTTGACACAACTATTACTGACACTCTGTTACTCCTGAAATATGTAAAGTGATACCCATAACCTAAATTGATTTATTTTTTTATTTCAAAGTTAGCTGGTTTCATTTGGGTGAATCTAAAGAGGCTAGTTTTTCAGCCACCTCCTCTTCAATAAACCAGAGCAGTCACAATATTACTAGACAAAGATCTATAATTGGTTTTGCTCCATCGCCTCCCATTAAACTTCAAATTTTCAATGTGGGCCCAAAACCCAAGAGCAGTGAAGTGTATCTCTCTCTTTCTCTCTCTCTCTCTCTCTCTCTCTCTCTCTCTCTCTCTCTCTCTGTCTCTTTCTACATATTCGTCTGTCTGTCTGTCTGTCTGTGTATCTGAGCACTTTTTTTTTTAATCCTGATATATGCTTTCTGCGTTTGCAGAAAACAGCCAGGATGGAGGCATTCATCCGGACTTAATATATGACAGACCTTATGACTATAGCTCCGCTGCTGATATCATGACGGTAGACCGTATTGCCAAGTACGAATTCTCGACCTTAGAAAGGGGTGTCCCCCAGTGTTATCCATTGAGGGAGCCTCAGGAAGATAAAATGCACTATTTGCAGGTATATTTCCATTAATTTTGTTTCTATTCCCCATGAATTGATCTTTTATTTGCAACTTATTAAGATGAAATTGTGCATGCTGCAATGGCCCTCAATAATTTTGATATTCTATTGCTGTCATAACCTTCCATAACCCTCTTGAATCATTTGAATTATTTATTTGTTGTGTTATTTAATCAATTTAATATATTCCCACTTGGTATTCAGGAAATATGATGTGCTCGGCTGTTTGGAAAATGTGACTTTTCATGGTACACACATTCAGATGACTGACTATCACTTATTAGGCGCTAACGTATATTGAGAATACGATTTGTTAATGCAAGATATTGGCAAATTAGAATATAGACACAATTTGGCAGGTACACAGGGCATAATGATCAAATCACATAAATAGTATGTGGCTATTGTCAGAATTATCTAGAAATCACTTAGTGTTGCAGAGATTCTCTACAGATTCTCAGTTGGCTAGCTTTCTAAATTATAAATGCTGCTTCATAATGTGTCTCATTACTTGGGCGTTGTCAGCTCTATGGAAGGAAGTAAGGAATAAAACACTGCAGGGTGTGCTGTTGTAGGTGAATAATCATTGATGGGGTGGTGTGATGTGATATGATGATGTGATGATATTGACATCATGAAAATGATGTCACAATACCCTTTTCTGAGATATAGTGAATATTGTAATTAAAAAAAATAAATAAATTTTGAACAAGTAACTGATTTGATGAGGATTCTTAAAGACATTTCCTCATTTTCAGTGTTGATGAATAAATAACGGTATCATCCGATTTAAATGCAACACGACTGTCTTGCTGGCAGTTTGTGAGGAAACCTATACAGTTATGTGAGAAAATAAGTACACCCCATGGAAATTGTTGGGTTGTTTTTTATTTTTAAATTTAAATTTTTTATTTTTACATATTTGGACAAGCAAAAGCACTTGATCCTCTTTGGTAAAGAGGTGATACGCTCTATCAAATGAGTGGCGCAGATTTCAAATGACTGCCAATTTGTCTAGGACTGGCCGTCCCAGCTAATTCAGCCCAAGAGGAGACAGTCTGATGCAAAAAGAAGTCTCCAAGAACTCCAAAATTTCATCACAGGATCTGCTAGTAAGTCTTGCAACTGTTGGTGTCAAAGTGCATGTGTCTACAGTCAGAGAGTGATTACACAAATTTGACCTGCACAGGAGGCGTGCCAGGAAAAAGCCTTTGCTGTCTAAAGAGAACATTACAGCAAGACTATAGCTTGCCAATGAGCATACAGACAAAGACCAGGCCTTTTGCATCAATATGTTCTGGACAGACGAATCAAAGATAGACTTGTTTGGCCACAGTAACAGCAAATATGTTTGGTAATGATCCTAAGCACACTAGCAAATCCACAGAAGAATGGCTCAAAAAGAAAAAATGAAGGGTTATGGCATGGCCTAGTCAAAGCCTGGAATTGAGTCCCATTGAAATGTTGTAGGGGATTTTAAACGGGCAGTGCATGCAAATAAACCCTCAAACATCTTGCAACTAACATAACATGGCATGGACGAGTGGTCAAAAATTCCAGCAAGCCGATGTCAGAGACTTGTGGACAATTATGCAAAACACATACAAGAAGTTACAGTGCCCTCCACTAATATTGGCACCCTTGGTAATACTGTAAAAGCTGTCAAATTGACTGTATTATTTAACCTTTTGATCTTTTCTTTTTTTAAAAATCATAAAAATACTCTACTCTTGTGGATATCAAATTATTGCAAAAAATCACATATTTATCGGGGGGAAAATAAACTTTTTTTTTTTTTTATATATATAGGTCTGCAACAATTGGCAAACATATTTGCTTTTAGTCGTCAATACTTTGTGCTGTTGCCAAGATAACAGCTCTGAGTCTTCTCCTATAATTCCTGATGAGGTAGGAGAATACATGGCAATGGATCTCAGACCATTCCTCCATACAGAATCTCTCCAGATATTTCAAATTTCGAGGGCCACACTGGTGGACTCTCCCCGTCAGTTCACCCCACACGTTTTCTATGGGTTTCAAGTCAGGGGACTGGGATGGCCATGTCGGGACCTTGATTTTGTGGTCAGTAAACCATTTTTGTGTTGACTCTGATGTATGTTTTGAATCATTGTCTTGCTGGAAGATCGAACCACAGGCCATTTTAAGCTTTCTGGCAGAGGAAGTCAGGTTTTCATTTACTATCTGTTGATATTTGATAGAGTCCATGATGCCACGTATCCTAACAAAAACAGCCCCAAAACATTAAAGAGCCACCACCATATTTAACCGTGGGCATGAGGTACTTTTCCATATAGGTTACCTGTTTGTGCGTCAAAACCAGCTCTGGTGTTTATTGCCAAAAAGCTCTATTTTGGTTTCATCTGACCATAGAACCCAATCCCATTTGAAGTTCCAGTAGTGTCTTGCAAACTGAAGATGCTTGAGGTTGTTTTCGGATGAGAGTAGAGGCTTTTATCTTGAAACCCTTCCAAACATCTTGTGGTGATGTAGGTGACTTCAGATTGTAGTTTTGGAGACTTTCTGACCCCAAGACACAACTAACTTCTGCAATTCTCCAGCTGTGATCCTTGGAAATTTTTGGGGCACTCGAACCATCCTCTTCACACTGCATTGAGAGAATATAGACACAACGTCCAATTCCAGGTTGAGTCATAAAATTTCCAGTTGACTGGAACTTCTTAATTATTGCCCTGATGGTGGAAATGGGCGTTTTCAATGCTTGTGCTATTTTCTTATAGCCACTTTCCATTTTGTGAAGCTCAACAACCTTTTGCTTTACAACACAGCTATGTTCCTTGGTCTTACCAATTGTTATGAATGACTAAGGAAATTTGGCCTATGTGTTACCTCATATTTATACCCCTGTGAAACAGGAAGTCATGGTTGAATACTTTCCTGTTCCTATACTAAAAACGGGTGGTAGTGTTAGTGGAGTAGTAATCATTAGTAATCATTCAATAAATGATTGAAAAGCTATTTTTCATCATGGTTTTGTTCAAGCATATCAACTTTATCAATAGGCACTGTTTCAAAGAAGATCAAATGTTTGCTTGTCTAAATATGTCAAAAAAGTCAACAGTTTCCATAGGCTGTACTTATTTTTTCACATAAATGTATATGGTGATACATATTATGTACTGTATAAGTGTCTTGAAATATTATATATTGTATACATATATTAAATATTATCAAATGTGGCCCAACCCTAGTGTGATGCAACCCAATGTGAAAGGGAGTTACTGATACCACCCCAAAGTTGATTATTTTCTAATTTAGATTAGATTCGATTATTATCTAAAAGCACGTCCCAAACTGTTCTATTCCACAACAGCAATTTACCAATGCTAACTATTTCGCAAACTTATTACAGAATGACACATCATACTTTTTATTTGTTCATAGTTATGGATAATATTGTTGGAAGTCCAGTAAGCAAGTTATTTCCTGCTTTAATTTACAACAGCTGTAAACAGTTCTTCTCTCTTTTTTGACTTTCTTGAAGTTATTAAGGCAAAAAAAAAAAAAAAAACAACTCACAGCCTTTCATGTTACCGAGAAAAGCACAAAGCCCTCCGTCCTGAAGACTTTACCGGTGCCAGAAATTTACACCCTTACCTCTGATTGTTACCAAGCGCTGACACTGGAGACTCATTCCAAAAATTGTAAATAAAGTCCCTATGTAAGCTGTTACTATAGAAATGATAACGTATTAGATCAAGTGCATTGATATCAACCTCACAGACGGAATTATGAAAATTAATTAACACCATCGGATGAATCAGAAACTTGCACTCAGCAGCACTTTAGTATAATTGTAATAGTTGACACGCCTCAAATGTAAAATTATACTCGGTCCCCGATCCCCGTTCCTTAAATCCTGCCAAGAATAAAAGAAAATATCCAGTACTAACAGAATTTCTTGACACTTTTGCAAGTAGGTCATGCTCTGCTGAAAACTCAGTCCGTCTGTTGTAGAGCTGTGAACTGCTCTTCTTTTGCCTGTAAACATGTTAACCACTTCTGACTATTTCTCAGTTCCAAATGTTTCAGATTTATTAGCATATTGCATTCCTACAGGAGACCAATAGCTAAAAGATATTAACCTGACACATTCATAAGGTCTGGGTTGAGATCTCGTGTAATTTGGTTCTTCAGGCCTGAAGTTGGTGAGCGTTTAGCACCAGTCGTTCCTAAAGCTTCACCATTGTGACTCGTGTTTTAGTACAAAATAAAACAAAAGCATTTTTTCCCCGTTAGTTGCGGCAGTGGCAATAAAATGCTGATGTGCTTTCCATAATTCTAAACTCATATTGCTTTGACGAGGCAATGAGCCAGCAGAATAATATGCGTTTTCAAATGATTAGTTATGATTTAAGTGAACATGCATACTTATAAACATCACCATCAGTCTGTTTTTTCCTCTCTCTGAGAAAATAATGGTTCCATCGCTGCCTCTCAGTTTGAGACGCAGCACATTGTGTTATGTAACAAAACCCAAGGGATGAACATAACAGCTGTATGCTTGGATTGTATTTTTCCATACTGGACGTGGATACAAATTATATTCTAGATAAATAAATGGAACTGTAAATGTAAATGACCCATACATCTGGGATATTCTTAAAGCAAGAACGTGCTTTAAGTAAATCTTCCAGTGTGAATTTACAGTATGGAGATGCTAAGCTCATTTGAATGTTACTCTAAAATCTACTTTACTGTAAATCTATCTACTGATATATGCAGAAAATTAAATGATCAAATACTTATCTGAATATGGCATTTGTGGCAAATTCTGTAATTGTAAAAACTGGAAAGCTGATCGAAAACTCAAGCAGCCTTACAGGAATAAACTAGTCCCAGTAATACATAGCGTGTTATTTTACTGGCTCGATGGACCGTCTTGCCCAGCACTAGTCCTTTCATCTGATTCTGACCACCCGTGCCATAACCAAGCATCGCATTTGTACTCCATTGCTCATATAAAAATGCTTTGCTTCCCTCTGCTGGCCAAAGTTCTCACACACCCGCTTTTCAGCCAGTCACCCTTAAATACTGTGCACTCTTCTGCACAAGAATAAAGTATTATAGATCCATAGAGCCTTCGCTGCTGCTCATTCTTTTATGTATGTACACATATGCAAAAAGAAAAGATCTTTAATCAATTATATTTTTCTTGTGTAGTTCTCAGAACAATGTGGAATGTGAGTATTCTGTCTATAGAACCAGCGATTATGGCTTGATTTGTAAGACATTTGTACACTGACACAGGGGTTCCTTTATATAAAGGAGTAAGCTTTATATACACTCAGTGGTCAGTTTATATTGTGCATGCAGCTTATATTCATTGGCCCATTTAGCAAGTAAGGCAACAATACAGATGCACTATGTATACAATTACGGACTCTAAGCCATTTGTTGCTGTGTAGCTTGTCTGCCCTCCATCACTTCACGCACCATTGGAAAGGGACCAGCATAGGACAATTGTTGACTTGGTTTGTGCGATATAACAATTTAATCGTCCTTACACAATCTTACACTGCCACAGCGTCCAGTGACCTTTGCTGCGTAATTTACATCGGAGTATGCTATGACTTATCACTCAAAAATGCTATGACTTATCACTCTTCTTCTTCAATAAAAACAGGTGATTAGCCAAACGGCTCATGACTCTGGAATAATTTGCGCCTGATTTGTGTCTCGAACTCCGACACTACCTGAAAGCCCTGCCCCATTCTCCCATCTTACATGCTCTCAACTGGGGCACCCTCGCTTTCTGTCACGGTACCTGCAGAAGAATCCAACTGAACACTTTACAAATAATTGTAGTGGTCCTGTGTCAGTCAGTCACCAGTGAAAATGTCAGCCATGTGGACTTTAGACAATCAATGTGTAAAAGGATTATACAGTCCCTCTAGGGTTTTACAATCTTACGATTTTGCGATCACAGAAATTACCGCAGAATCAAGGACACGCCGCAATATTCGCAGAAACTTGCGATTTTTCAGAATTACCGCAGATTTTCTGCAGATTTTTTGCAGATTTGGGTCAAGACCCGTCATGTGACGTCATCACAACGCACATTCAGTCAAAACCCTCTTCGATTCACGTGCGTCAAACATGAGTACAGCTAAAAGGTCTCGTTTTCCAACAAACATCACTGCGAACGACTATGCAAAACAGTTTCGTGCAATTGCAATTTCGCCAATTCAAGTAGTTTTTCGCAAAGAATAAATAAATACACAAATTGCATCACAATTTGTTTTTTAAAAGGCGCTACAAATTCAAGCAATTTCGACAATCACCAGAAAAAACTCAAAATCTTGAATGGACTGATTATATCGAAGATCAAGATCTTACTTATTTCGAAAATGTACTATGTTAAACATCTGAAAACCCACCAGTTTTCCTGATTGCCACTTCCAGAAAGCAGTTCTTGACTACACAGCTAGTAATATTATTACTCTCACTCATACTCCTCCCTCTTCCACAAACCTTTTTTAGTTCTGGACGATTAAATCGTTAATCATGATTTTTTTTTTTCATGATAAACCATGAAGAGGGAAAAATCAATATCGCACAAGCCTCTTCAACCAGATGTTATTTTAACAGTGGACTAATCTCAGCATAGCAGTGACACTGACACTGTTATGAGTGTATCAGGTGTAGCACCGTTCTTGGGGTTTTTGGGGCTATCTGAACTCTCTACAATTACTCGCCATTGTTAGACAATTATCCTGTCACTCCATCTGGTAGGTTTACATTTGTACAGCTGATTTTCCACACAGATTGTTTCCTTATCGACCCCTTTATCAATTATCTTTTTTTTTTTAAGTTCCACTGTTTACTGGATATTTTTGGTTGCTAGGGTCTCACTTCAGCTATCCAAGACTTGTCCAAACTTATTTAAGTGCTACTTTTATCTAGACCAACTTACAAGTGAGACAGGAGACAACTTTATTGTTAAAGGGCTTGCTCAAAGACACAACAGTGGAAGCTTGGTGGTGCTGGGATTTAAACTTAAAACCTTCTCATCAACAGCTTAAGTCTTATCCTCTGAGCCACACACACATCGTGATCATTAGGTGCTTGAAAATCCCCAAACTGCTCCACCTGATACACTTGTACTACCACAAATTCTCATTAATAGGGCTGAGATATTGTGCATAGCATGAGATGGACTAGCTGAGATGAGTGTAGCTAAATAAAGTGGCCACTGAGTGTATGGCTACCTTGTCATGTTATTATCATGCCATGTTAATTCATATTACCAGACTTCTTGTAATGAAATAGTCTTATTAAAAAAAAAGTAATGGATAATGGATTTGAGAGCATGCCCTAATTGTTTGTAGCCTGATAATGCATTGCAGAATGATTCCACACTGAAAGCAAATTCTGCGTAATAAATGAGCCACATGGTCTGTTTCTGTGTCTACATCAGGTGCCCCCTACAAGAAGATACTCCCACGACGAAACCGACATGTGGACCACAGGGCAGATCCCTTCCTACCTGCACCGCTGGGGCTCCACCGAGGACATGATGGGTGTGCCACGTTACACCTCGAACCGCCACGAGAGGCGGCGCAGCAGTCTGGCGTCGTGTCACGAGGAGAGCAGCCGCCATCAACGCGCACGTAGGAGCTCCGATGGGACACGCTCTCTCCCGCGACCCCAGTGCTCTGAGGACAATATGGGGTGCTTCAGCCGTGATGAGGTGATCAACTTCATCGACGAAACACCTCTGGCCAGCCCGATCAGGAGCCCCCGCCGTGCATCAGCGCTCTCATTAGTAGCCGGCGCTCAAGAGCGCCAGATTATCCTGCTACCACATTTCCCGCTCACACATTTCGAGCGGGAGCCTCAGGCACTGCGACGCGCCTCTGAACACAAGGGTTCACGCACTGAACTGCATCAGGGCTCACCGCGAAAGGACAGTAACAGCAGGGGGAGAGCAGAAGAAGTTGGTTTGAGCGAATGTGGATCTGATAAAGGGTGTCGTGAGCAGCGGCGGGATGGAAAACGTGCGTCTGAACTGATTTTAACAGGCCAGAGCGTGTGGACAACAGCACACTCGTCACTCAGGGGGAAATCGGGACAAAGGGAAGCACATGTGACTAAGAGCGAAATCCAAGGGAGCATGAACAGTTTTAGAAACTTACAATCACCCTCGTCGAGATATACTGTATTTCACTCCAGTTCCGTCGGATCGTCGACCTAAGATCCTGGAGCTTTTATTATTATAATACGTCGTACACACTTCTCTTACTATTGATATGAGTATTCTTGTTATACATATTCAAGTGGAATGTTTTTGTAGTATGGGCGCTTTGTGATCGAGTGTTGAGAAGTGGTCTAAGGCAGAAATACGTACATTATTTTATAGCTATTTTTAAATGTTGCAAATATACAAAACATGATAATCTCGTATTGCGTTCTTTGCAGTTAATTTTTCAACTTAAAGAGAATAATGAGAGTAGAAAGGGCCCTTTTTCAGCTGTTGTTTACAATAGCCACAACTAGCCATTCAAACTTTTTACTGGATTCCTATTCCACTCTTTTCACTGTTTCTGTTGTTTATCGTTGTGTGGTATGTTAGTATATGATTATTTTATCAAAGTATTCTATAAATGTACAGTAGATATAATATGATTTTCAAAAAAACAACAAAACAAGGCTTGTTTTATGTAATCATTTTCATTTTCAGCATTTTTCCTTACGCAAAGTTTTCAAATGATTTGTTTAGAGAAGAAGATCAAGTTTCAGATTAAATACATGTCAACAACCACAAAACAACCAAAGTTTAGGCTTTATTCTAATGAATTGCATATAAAGTTTCAACATGCCCTATTTTCACTGCTCAGATTTGTTTTAAAGTAATGGATGCCCTTGAGATATTCGAGAACAATTGGTAGAACATTGGAATGGTGGAGTAAAATCAGTTTCTTTATCAGAGAAGGCTGTTGTTTCCATCAAATTTCCTAAATTGATCTTAAACGAGCTCTTAACCACAATTCAGTTTTACAAATTGAGCGTTTTTTTTTTCAAGAATGAAAATGTGCATTTGCCTATGTACAGTAAATGCCACAGATGGTTATTTATCCATTAAATGACCATAATTCAACTTTGAATGCAACTCTGCTGTAGTCCTGCGTTACACTCTGCCAGTGTTAGTACCCTCCACTCTTCTCTGCTTTTCATCTGGTGGTGCCATATAGGCCATTATATTGAATATAATATACAGCTTCCTCCATAACAAGATGTTTTACATGACTAAAACAGTTGTAAATGTGCCAGGAATTGGATCCATGGGCATGCTGAGATGAACGGTGAAGGAGGGGGAAAAGGACCCCAAAATATCATAGTTTAGTTGACTCTTGTGATTGCAAAATAAAAAGTCTTTTAAAAATGAACTGTGAAACACCATTTCCATATCAAGCTGTTTGGAAGTACTTCATGAGCGTATCCAATAAAATCCAGTGCCTGAGTTCCACCAAGTATCATTTGAATTACAGTTAGCATTGTGGGTTGTACTCAGCTTTTTGGCATCTTTTGGTGACAATCAGGGAAAAGTATTTTTGAGAGTGTTGGAACGAGGGCTCGTTGTTTTACTTCCACCAGGCAGTAGCAGTCATATTTTTATACATAAAAGAAAGCATGTGGATGTCACAGAAATCCAATGGTGACTATGTGTTTATCCATATATTTCAAGAGTGCATTGTTATTATCCTCAAGGAGACCCTGGGACTTGTGTGCAGTAAATAATAGTCTGCTTTTCAGAGCGCTTGACTGAACACACTATAATGCTAATCAAAGGTTTTATACTCTGTCCTCCAATCTTAAGGTCTGTAGCTTTTCCATCCGGCCAACAAAGCTAAACAACAGCCTTGAAAGTTCATAGAAGTCTTTGTAAACTCCAAAACACAAGTGCGCATGGTGTAGGTTTTACACAATATTTTTGGAATGCACTATCAAATTGAATATTACTGTAAGGATGTTCTGTTAATTTAATTTTCAAAACATTTCTAAATTGAACACATCATTATTTTTAGGCAAATGTGTCAAAGAACATCTGGGGGGGTAAAAACAAATACCATTCATAATCTGAACCACTGATGTAATTGGTATTTTTATTTAATGCAGAATTAAATGTTTTCATTTATTCCTGGCATCTTTCACTTTTTAATGCAAAATCTCATACCTTTTCTTCTTAGATAAAGTCCATATACTGTGTTTTTTTGCAGCTACATGGTGTTTGCTCTGCCTTTTGTGAAGGTTGAGTGGCTTACCGATTAAAAGCATACTTTTTTTTACTAAGGTTGCCAGATCTTGTCTTTTTTAAACCAGTGATCTGGACACAGATACCCTTGGACTGATATAATGTATCCTCATCCAGTATTTAAAATTATACATTGCTGATTTCTTTTGTTTTTGTGTATATCTCAAAATAAATAGTTTTAGATCTTCAATTGAAATACAATATAAAACAAAGGCATCTTGAATAAACCCACAACACTTATCACCCATGTGAAAAACTAATTTCCCCCTTAAACTTAAAATCTGGTGGTGCCATCTTTAGCAGCAATAACTGCAACCAAATGCTTCCGATAACTGGAGATCAGTCTTTCACAGCACTGTGGTGGAATGTTGGTCCACTCTGCTAGTTCAGCCATACTGGAGGGTTTTCAAGCATGAAGTGCCCATTAACGGTCCTGCCACATCAACTCAATTGTTGAAGTTAGGACTTAGCTTCTCCAAAACTTAAATTGAGCTTTTTTTTAGCCATTCAGAAGTGGACTTACTCCTATGTTTTGGATCATTGCCTTGCTGCGTAATCCAATTGTGCTTAAGTTTCAATTTACGGCCTGAAGAACAGACATTCTCCTTTAGGATTTTCTGGTAGAGAGCAGAATTCATGTTTCCCTCACTTATTGTACCTTGCCCAGGCCCCGAAGCAGCATCCCCACACCATCACAATTCCACCACCATGCTGGACCGTAGGTATGATGTTCTTTTTGTGGAATTCTGTGTTTGGTTTACACCAGATGTAACGACATACCTGTCTTCCAAACAGTTCCACTTCTGACTCATCCATCCAGAACATTCTCCCAAAAGGTCTGAGGATCATCAAGGTGTGTTTTGGCAAAATTCAAACAAGCCTCAATGTTATTCTGGGTTAGCAGTGATTTTCACCTAACCACCATTCCATTTTCCCCCAGTCTCTTTCTGACAATGGAATCATGAACAGTGACCTTTATTAATGAAAGAGAGGCCTGTAGGTCCTTTGATGTTGTCCTTGGCTTGTTTGTGATTTGCTGGATGAGTAGTTGCTGTTCTATTGGAGGAATTTTGGAAGGTCGGCCACTTCTGGGAATGTTTTTCCACTTGGAGATAACGGTTTTTCCACTTGGAGTTTTTCCACTTGGAGATAACGGTTCTCACTGTGGTTCTTTTGAGTCCCAGAGCATTTGAAATAATTCAATTCAATTCAGTTTTATTTGTATAGTGCTTTTAACAATGGACATTGTCCCAAAGCAGCTTTAAAGAAATATTTCTTTAAATATATTCAGGTAAATTCAGGATAATTTATTAATAAGTAGCAAGCCAGAGGTGACAGAGGCAAGGAAAAACTCCCTGCGATTATTTGAGGAGGAATCCTTGAGGAGAACCAGACTCAAAAGCGAACCCATCCTTATTGACAGTGGATAGTGCAATTATAAATAAATAAATAAATCCCTTCTATAAATGTGCTGATTCCACATGGTCAAAATGTGCAATTCTATAACCAGGACATTTCATTACAGTTTTTACATGAACTTGTCCACTCTTCACTGATGGAGACTTGCAAACTGTTTGAGAAGTGCAAAACTGTTTGTGGCAACTGCAGTCCTAAAGTTATCATAGCAGAACTGTTCATGGGAATTGAGGCCTAAAATCATATTTTTGGTTTTAAGTGGTACCATCCTGAGTAATCTCAATGATCTTTAGGCTGCACCATGTGGTGCCATCATATACACAACTACATATAACTAAATTAAAAAGACATCGCACTAAAAGACTAAAGCAGATGCTTCGTCTATTCTGAATGCTATTACTCCAACCTGCATTTTAAAGAATGGCTTCCCCTCTGTACTTCGTTAAGCTAAACATTCAAAGTACGTGTCACTTAGACACTGGCTCCTTATCCATAGGGCAGGTGGAGCAGAGTCCCATCATTTAAATCAGCCATTTAACAAATCTTTATCAAGTCCTCATTCACAACTCCATTATAAATTCTGTTGAAATACTAATGATCTCTTTTAAGTAACCAGCAATATTTTTTTTAAGTTGCTGTTTGACAAAGAAAAGTTCCATTGATTTGCTCTTATTTCAATTTTTTTTTTTTTTTTTTTTTTTTTTTTTTTTGCAATCCTGGGGCAGCATGCTCACTGGTCCATTTACATCCACAGAGCAGTCCCTCCCAGGATTACAGGGTTAACCCTCTGGGATAGGATTGCAGAAGTTAATGCCAAATCAAGCAAACTGACAATATTTGGAGGAGCTTACAATTTTCCAAAATGACCACCGATTTATCATAACCCGCTGTATGACCGTGGCTCGCTGCATTAACAGTGAATAACATGCTGAAATGATGCACCTTTCATATGTGCTCACATATTGTGTGTTCAAATCCCCGCACTGCCATGGTTGGATCCTTGAGCAAGACCCTTAAGCAAGACCAGCTCTGTTATAACCTAGAGTAAGTCCCTCAGCCCAATGATAGAAAAGTATTGGTTTGAGTATTATTTTATAGTATGTAAGGTATTACAGTACTTTACTGTTATATACAACTAATTTACAGTTGTTTACATTTTATAGTACTTTACTGTTAATATAAACATTTCAGGTTGGAATATCTACTTTTTTTATTTTTTTTATTTTTTTTTACAGTGTATGCTACTTTTCAAACAGATGATGGCCTTTTTTCATGCTGTTGGGTAGTCACCCCCTTTAACTGTCCTCAGCACACAGCTGCTCATGAATAGGCCAGTTGAAAGAAGCAGAGGCGTGCCAGTGATTCTCCTCACCACATGGTGCCATCCTCTCCAGCTTTATTCTGCTCTGCAGTGTCTGACAGGAGCCAATGAGCACTAAGTTTACATCACAGAACACGTTTTCTAATTGCAAATTCTTATAAGTGCCTTTTTAAAAAGCATCTGTATTTTGCAAATGACGTACAGAATTTACACCATGGCCCATTTAAACTGCTCTGGTTTGTGGTTTGTGGTGGTGCAACACTTCACTGAGGTACTGTTGGTTTTATTGTCACCATGCAGTCTGTTGTTAGAATTGGGGATACATGCTTTTTGCTTGGTCAAGGGACTACCGTGTTCTAATTTTAAGGGCACTAATCTGTAGCTTTCATTGTTTGTCGTTGTGTATCTTTTACCTGAAATGTTACCCAAAAAACTAATCCTAATTCATGAATGTAAATTAAATACATTTTGAAACTACAGTATAATCACAGTTCCACGTGAAAGATACTTCTTAAGGGTATACAATATCCATTCCAATGACATGGAAGGGTGTGGTGTAGTCTTTTTTTTTCTTTTCTTTTTTTATGTGTACCTTCCTTATTGAAAAAGACAACTAATATTGACATCCCACTTAGCCTATTGACCTAAAAGAGCCTTTTGCTTTGGCTTATTCAGGCATGAAATCGATTTGCAGTCGGAATTACTGAGAAAGAGTGTTTTCCCTGTTGTTTTCCCACTTGTAGAATAAACTTGAAAATTCAATCAAAAGGCTGACCTGAGTAAAGGAAAATCTCTGCCATGTACTTGCTACCCTTTTACATAGGTACAATGAGACGGCATGATTAAAAAAATCGTTTTATTATAAAAAAAATAGACATTTACACAAGTTTTAACCAAAATATGATCTAGTTCAACATAAAAGCGTACAAATCTATATCTCTATAATAATAAACAATTTCTTGATAATATCTATACAAGTCTACAAGGAGACAGAAGTGAATTATGAAAAGATGCTACCATGGCCGCCAGTACGTTTGTAGGCTTGTAGGAGCACTACAGCTCCGGTTAGCACTGATGTTCTTGTGTGTTGTTTTGTCTTTGTTAGTCCGTTTTCGATTAACGTTTTGAGTCGCTTTCATTGTTTCAGAGAGGCACGTGACGTCGGCGCGAGGCGAAGTGAGTGCGCCAGTCTTCAAAGCGTCGCTGTCCGCGGTGCTGGAATCCGGAAGTCGCGCGCTGAGGCAGAGGAGCGCGTTGGACAGGTGCGCGAGCGCAGGGTTCGCTTTGCTCATGAGAAGATACTGATGCACACCGGCGATGCATGTCCTGAAGCCGGCCTGATAATCAGTGATAGCAGAGTTCACCGCGAATGCTGTTGGAGAAAAGAAATAAAAATGGATTATTTATACAGTTCCTGAAACTACTGCCTCTGTGATACACATTGCTGTTAATGTGTAGGCTACTGATTTTTATTTTATTTTTTTCTAGGGTGCCAACCTTTCTCAGTGTTTTGAAGATGTTTCAGGTGCTTCACTGTAAGTTCCAAAATGTCCGCTTTTTCAAATTTTCGCTTCCGGATCTGAAAAAAAAGAAAGAAAGTGTAACAGGATTACATTACCTGTGTAACACGACACTTATTTATTAGCTGCGTTTACATGGACAGCAGTAATCTAATTATTGACCTAGCTCTGATTGAGATAATAATGTGATTAAGGTGTTTACATGTCTGTAATACACGTCCATAATCCGACTAAAACAGGAGTACTCCACCTGTCTTAATTCGATTAGAGCTTACTTCGAGTATGACCTTAATTAGATTAAGTTAAGTAAAAATAGCTGTTTACATGGTAGTTTCTTAATTAGAGTATGGTCTTAATCGGATTAAGGGTGGATTATCGTTGTCCATGTAAACGCAGCTAATGTGAATTATGTGAATGGTCATGTCAAAGTGAACCTAAGTGATCCCAATGCTTAGGCCTATAAAAAGATTATAAACTACAATTTCGAAATATAACCCTAGAGCAAAAATAATGTCGAATATGAAAATGCATACATTGTTGGAGTAGAAGCCTTCCAGCAGGGTTTTTAGCTGATCCAAGCAGGTATTGATGCGCGCTCTTCTCTTTTTTTCCATCAGCGGTTTGGAAATCTGGAAGAAACACAGCAGAGTTCAATATTACAATAGTTTCGGCACCCTAGGGGGGAAAATATGTCTTAAAACGAAAAGAATCAACCAAAACTCGTCTCACCTTTTTACCGCCTGAAACCTTGGTCTTTATCAAGCTCTCTGAAGACGCAACCATCCTTGCAGTGCTCGGGGAACTCCAACGCACTTGTATTCCGTGTGTCGGAATCCGCGCTGCACGGCCTATTTATACTGAGACACCCGGTTAACATGTCAATAGAGCGCGCGCTCTTTAGCGCTTCCGCTTCACTAACCACAGCCAATGAATATCTACCTCTGGAGGGTGACAGTTACACCTCAGAAACGTGGAGAGTTTTAATGTTTTTGTAATATATAGACTATATTGTAACACACACACACACACACACACACACACACACACACACACACACACATATATATATATATATATATATATATATATATATATATATATATATATATATATATATATTGTGTGTTATATTAAAACAACACACATATATATATATATATATATATATATATATATATATATATATATATATTTATACTTGTGTTGTGTTTGTGATGACATATTATATGAGATGCTATATATTACACACACACACACACACACACACACACACACACATATATATATATATATATATATATATGTGTGTGTGTGTGTGTGTGTGTGCGTGTGTGTGTGTGTATACATATATAGCATCTCAAATACTTAATACTTATTCATCACAAGTACAAAGTACAGAAAAAGCTGGAAAATAACCCAGTTGGCTACGTTGGACTATCAATCAGTGTTTTGGCAGATAGTAAGTAGTCAGTTTTCACAGTTTTCAGCAGGGATGTTGTTTATTGTTTATAGTTTATTGTACAGTATGAAATTATTGTATTTATTGCCTGTCTGTGAGACCTGGTGTAGTGTAGCACCAAGATTCAGCGGGAACACTGGGACTATTTCATTCCTAACATTTCTTCTGTCTGTGATGAGACAATGTCAATATCCACTTGACCTGACTATTCCAGAGTTTATAAGTGAAGCATAACAAAGCAAGCCTTTATATAGTCTATTAATTATGTAACCTATTCAGGATTATTTATTAAAAGAGTGTACAACTGTGAGGCAGGCTATGTCAGACTTCAGTTTAGTTTGATAGAATTGGGCCTACGTTTTAAATCTTAGTTTGCCACGAGAAACTTTAAAATAGTACCACATGTCAGTGTAAGGAGTGCACACTATATGTGCAGCCTTGGCGATACGATGTGAACTAAAACACCGTCGTGTGGGGTGAAGTTGTCCTGATAAGCGTACAGAATCACCATCAAATACGAATGTTGCAAATTCCCAGTCGCTCTGTTGGGGGTACTTGTACCAGTTCTGTCCATTCAGCCTTTTTTGTGTATGTTTCACAGCGTGGGGCTGCGGACAGAACCGTGCAAATCGTGCCCACATCTTCATACAGAGCACAGTCTTTTTCTTCTCGCAAGACAGGGAAATAATATGCAGTTTTGCATTTGTGTCGAATAATAATAATAATAATAATAATAATAATTCTTACCAACAACTTCTTACTGAATGTACACGTTTTTTGTAGTCCATTGAATTTAGATAGAAGTTCGTAAATGTTTTAAAGCCTAAACAGAGGTAGAAATGGAACAGATGTGGCATTGAGGGCGCAGAGCGAGGAGAATCAGAGGAACGCCTCCTGTCCAGGGGCCCTAAGCGCCTGATTTTCCACAGTGCCTTCTCAATAGAGCCCAGGTCTTGGGAAAATCTTGAACATGGCACACACATTATGGTCCAAATGGTTTCTTTACAGGAGTCAGCATCTCATTCAAGCCAAATGTTAACGCTAACAAAACCAATCCATTGCAGGATTCCATTTTCATGTCCTTCACCTGAACAAGCAGGGTATAATTATGCTTATTTCACGATTAAGCAATACATCGCTCTGGTTTAGCGTGAAGTCGTTTGATGTTCGAGAAGCAGTGTAGGTAAATGCGCATGCGTCAGGTCTAAATCCATCGAGGAATCACAGAAACACAATGGTGTTCTGAACAATAATTATGAAATCAAGAGAAGTGTAACAAATGTTAAAATGGTGTTGAATTCTATGTCCCCATCTCGAAAAGGAATACAGTTTGTCACGTCTGTTCTTCACAAGTCTCAATAATGAACTTTTATTTCCACCACCGCCAGTGTCATTTATTCTGTTGGGCTTGATTTCTGTCCGTTGAGCCACATTTGGCATGGTCGTTATGAAAAGTGTTCCCTTTCCTATGTTGGACTGGAATTGGGTCAACATTGGCTGAATGACAGTTTTCCTCAAAAAACAAAACAAAACAAACAAACAAACAAACAAACAGAAAAAAAACACAATAAACAATAGTCTGTCCCTTTTCTGTTCGTGTTCTGTACATGTTTGTTCCTCTCACTGTCAAACAAAAACAATCCAGTAGGTTAATTCATTCATTTACATCATACGGAAAATGCACTATTTTAAAAAACAGAGCTTTTAGAAATAAAGATGCAATCTTGGTTTTCTTTAGTTTTATTGGTATTGAATTGGTTTTATTGTGAAAAACATTTGAAAAAATATATAATAATAAAAATAATAATAAAAGGGAACACTAGTGGACCTTGTGTGTTGGCTGGGAAGGTTCCCTCCTTGCTTCACGATTTACTGCTCTAACAGAGTGAAAGAAAGAAGAGAAAAGAACCTTGGCATTTGATGTCCTCCTCAAGCGCGCGCCACGCGACACAATGAAAAGCCGATCCATTGAGTCAGCTGAACGCTGCTCTTCTCCGGAGCTGGGAGAGAAATACACTCCCGCCCTTTCCAGAAGCCCACTGATCTTTGCATCAGCCTTTTGTCTGGCGTTTTCTCTCCATATGAGATGAGTGAAACGAGCGCCTTCACTTTCGAGCACAATGTGCCCTGATTTAAATGGAAGAAGCGCTTTGGCATCGACTCAATCCTGCTTGTGTGTGTTTAAGCCCTCAGATTTGCACTAACGGAGCAACAAAGTTACTAAACAAACAACAGACACACAATTAACCCAACAAACAAATAAATCAACTTTGTGCGTGTGTAAAAAAAAGAAAAGAAAAAAGAAAAGAAAAATCACAACGCTTAATTTTGTGCTAGATCAAAGATTCCCCCATTAAGCCCTTCAGAAGAGCCTCAGTAACAATAAACAAAAATACACACATCACTCTACGTCACTTTGAAGTATTAGTGCACTTTATATGTTTATATCTGTGAAATAAGTTATAGATATATAAGCTCATGTATGCCTAATGTGATGCATAGTGCATATTTTCTATTAAAAGCCTTGCATTTCACTGAAAGCTGTGGTTGCTGTAAAGGATAAGTCATCTGGACAGTCGTAGTTAATTGGGGGCAATTTGTAGTCTAATTAGCTCGCGCTGCTCCAAGCTGCCAAAAATCTGATGGTTCTAAAGCCAGCATTGTCTCACTCGTCTGTCTTTTCTGATGGACAGAGCGTTGTCTGTTGACAGGTAGCATAACCCATGTAAATTTGTTAACATCCAACGCTTATTTAGTCACACAGGACGGACTTTTCTGGATGCATCCGCAATAAACTTGCATGTAATGCACCGCAAAATTGGTGCAAATCACGACAGCGTGCATAAAGCGGCGCTAAATCGGTATGAAATCGGAGCAAAGCACCCTGGCGCATAAAGGCTGCTTCGGCTCCATTGTGCTGCTTGGACGCTGCGTTTTCACGCCGTTTTCACGCTCCAGTGTAACACGTTGCACCATATTAACGCAATTTTCAGAGAGCAAAAGTTTACACCCCCCCTTTTTTTATCAAAATGATTTGTTTCTTTATCCTATCTCGTAAGATTATTTTTTTAAATCACTGCTATATTCTATGTATATATATATATATATATATATATATATATATATATATATATATATATATATATATATATATATATATATATATATATATATATATATATAAATGTTTATTCATTTAAGTGAAGGACTATATACACACATATATATGTATGTGTTATATATATATATATATATATATATATATATTTTTTTTTTATATATATATATAAATTTTTATTCATTTAAGTGGAGGACATAAAGGAACACCTTTTTTATTTCCACAAGAAGAATTTACATGAAGTCAATCTTGTTCAATCACCAGCAAGACTGAACAAGATTTCAGATCAAACACCCAGTAATAAGAAAGCTGAAATATTCAGATTTAATATGTAAAGTTTAATGTGTGTATACAAATAAAAAGAAAGAAAAAAATAAAAATAAAAATCACATCAGCTAATTTTGTGCTAGATCAAAGATTCCCTCTTTAAGCCCTTCAGAAGAGCCTCGTGAATAACAATGAAGCAGGAACGACTTGTACGCATACTTATGCATGATAATGAGTTGCGTTGAAACAACAAGTTGAGTGTATGTTTATGAAAAGCCTCTTCACACTGAGGCCGCTTTCACTTTTCATTCTCTGTAACTCATTAACCCTCAGCGCCATTTCTAGCCGCACTCAGCAGGGGCATCCTACAGTCATTGCACGCATTCTGAGACTTGTTAACAACAATTAGTGAGGCAATTATACAATTACCGGCAATAAACTTTTTCCTTTCTCAGGGAAATAATTTCCCCACCATTAGCACGTGAATGTAAAGACAAAGCACCGACACGAACTTGAATCGACGGAGATGCGCGCGCGTGGTGAATTCCCTTTTCTGGGATTATCATTAGGTTCTAACCTTCTAGAGACGTGTTTCTCTGATTATTTCGATGAATCACAACTTTCACACGATTTTGACCAAATTGTCGAACTGTTTGAATCAACGTGTTATCTCTCTCTCTCTCTCTCTCTCTCTCTCTCTCTCTCTCTCTCTCTCTCTCTCTCTCTCACACACACACACACAGGGTCGCAGGGAACCTGGAGCCTATCCCAGGAGGCCTGGTGCACACCCTGGACGGGGTGCCAATCCATGGCAGGGAATAATCACATACACACATTCATACACTACAGCCACTTTTTGGACATGCCTATCAGGATATCAGCCTACAGTGCATGTCTCTTTGGACTGGAGGAGGAAACCTGAGTACCCGGAGGAAACCCCGAAGCATGATGAGAAACACACACACACACACACACACACACACACACACACACACACACACACACACACACACACACACACACACGTCTTATTCAAGCTTGATGATGACCACACACCCAATTATGTTACATGAATTGGGTCTAAGTCATATTATTTCTCTATATCAGTGGTTACTAACCCTCTTCCTGGAGATCTACCTTCCTGCAAGTTTAATCTCAAAACCATAATCTAACAGACCTGTTTTAGCTGATCAAGAACTTCTTAAGGTAATGATTAAATGGTCAGCTGGGCATTATGGATGGAGCTAAAGTCTCCAGGAAGGTAGATCTTCAGGAACAGGGTTGTGACCACTGCTATCAAGCAATTCCACGGGAAGGGCTTACTAACATAAATTTTGACTTTCACTTATAATCTTCACAAATCTTCACTTATCAGGCCAGAAAAGAAATACCTTTATTTTACCTGATGGCCCATTACACCTGAAATCACCCTTTATTGTAATGTAGTCTGTATCTGTGTCCAAATATTTTATATTTAACTGCAATGAAGCATTTTGCACATCATCATATAGAACTAGAGCTGTGCATTTATAACGTAGACAATACAATCGATGTATTATGAAGTAAGCAATATCCCAAGCAGAATAGTGATGATTTAGCAAAATTAGGCCAACATGAGCCATTCTGTTGGGCCAACTTTGTGCCAATGGCACTTTGTCCACTGGGTCAACTTTGACCCACCGGGGCCAGCGTCTTCCAATCTGCTGGGCCAATGTTTGCCCAGCATTGTAAATACAGCTGGCTATGTCGTCCCATACCCACCCTAAACTGAATCTGGGCCAACTTAAGTTGCTGTGTGTGTGTGTGTGTGTGTGTGTGTTCTAAAAGAAAAACAATGTCACAATATGAATAGAAATAAATAAATACTTCAATAAATGTTAATAAGTGCCTCTGTGCACGCATGCATCATTTCTATTGAATCATTTCCTAATGATGTAGTCTTCATATACCGTATGCAAAATAACTTAACGCAGGCCAATCCCTAAACAGTTGCACAGGCCACCTGAAACCGAAACAAATCGCAGAACCGCCTCAAAACCATTCAGAGATTCAATACAAAATAAGAGGAATCAAATGGCTCCCCACATGGGTACACACCAACCCCAAGCATACTGTGCACAAACAACAATCAGCGCGCGAATGTAGTCCAAATTTTTTATTTAACCTGCATGAGATAAAAAAAAAAAGTCT